>JAOEHY010044194.1:0-63914 GCA_025447955.1 Psilopsiagon aurifrons | reverse complement strand
GGAGCACCGGGGTCCTTCCTGCCCCGCTCGCCGCTCCTGGCTCTCCCCGCGCCGTGCATCCCGAGTCGGGCGGAAAGCGAAGCGCGGGGGGCAGCGGAGGGAGCAGGAGCCTCGTGTCGAAATCAGAACTCACCCGAAGCACTGTTCGCGCTGAGCAGCGCTGTGACAAGGGACGGCCTCAGGCATCGGGCCGTCAGCAGCGGCCCTCTGGGCAGCTCGTAGCCGTTTGGAGGCAGGTCATGGCAACGGGGCTGGGGATGTGGCCTGCCGAGGTCAGCAGTGCTCCTGGAGATCCCTCTGTGCTGCAGGGCTCCAACCTCTTGGCCAGTTAAATGCCCTGCTAGCTGTAGGAAGCCCAGCGTGGTCCCAGAAGTGTAGATGTGACCCTTGAGTTGTACACAGGGCTGTTCTGCTGCTCGGCTTTGGGGGGCATGGGAATGCTTTTGGGTTTGCCCTCCTTGTGAGGTAAACTTTGGGGAACAAGCAGTTTCCCCTTAGGGAGCAGGATAATCAAAGCCACTAGCATGGAGGTGCTGGGAGAGCCCAGCCTGCTCTTGGGACTGCCTGCTTCAGGCAGGGGAAGACAATTTGCCTGCAGCCCCCAGAACCGTTAACAGCCAGCAGCAGATCGCATATAGAACCCCAGACTGGTTTGGGTTGAAGGGACCTTAGAGCTCCTCCAGCTCCAACCCCTGCCATAGGCAGGAACACCTTTTACCGGAGCAGGGTGCTCCAAGCCCCTGTGTCCAACCTGGCCTTGAGCACTGCCAGGGATGGGGCAGCCACAGCTTCTCTGGGCACCCTGTGCCAGCGCCTCAGCACCCTCACAGGGAAGAGCTCCTGCCGAAGAGCTCATCTCAGTCTCCCCTCTGTCAGGTTAAAGCCATTCCCTGACTGCATGTCTTTGCCACAGTCCATCTCCAGATTTCTTGTAGACCCCTTTTAGGTATTGGAAGACCGTTATAAGGTCCCCATGAGCTATTATGGTCCCTGAGTTATAAAGTCCCACCCTGTAATGTGGGTGCTGGTTGGGAGATTGTTAGCATTTAATGTTAACACATATCAAAAATCAAGTCATGAAATTAATGGATTTCTTAAAGTTAAGCAATTAAGTTTTATCAAGCAGTAATAGCTGTAGATTGAAAATGGCACTTAGGTTTTCTGTGTATCAACTAAAAAGGTTCTGTTGAAAGTCTTTCTGTGTCAACTCACCTGTACGTGAGAAGAAAGGCTGTGATCAAACCCCACAGCCAGTACTGCTATTTGAAGGTGACTGATACAAACAAGTACAAATAGAGCAGGGGAAGCCAGACCACAATCAAGAAGTAATTTTAGATGCCCGTTTTCATGGATATCCTACCCCTAGCCTATTTTTCTTTTCTTTAGTTCTTTAACACACCCCCAGAAGATCTGTGGTACCCAATTTCAAGTCTCTTTAGGAAATCTGCTGCTGGGCATGAATAATCACTTGCCAGGCCTTGGTTTGGGAAACTTATTTCACCTCTTCCTGGTTTTAAGCATTTGTCAAGTGAAAGCTCTGTGTCTCACTTCAGCATGTCCCAGGGTATAAAGGTATACATTTTATTCTTTTGTTAAAACATCCAAGCTGATGCACTGTTACAGGAAAGTGTTTAATTCCTGCCAGAATTATCCCCTAAGCTTTCTGTTTAGGAGTGCTTGAGAGTGATAAAGCAGCAAGTCATCATTTGAAATTAAAACAAGAAAACACGCCTAAATGATTTCCTCCTGTGTGTGGGCAGATACTGAATGCTTTGTTGTGACTCGGCTTGGTTACAGATGGGCTCTTACTTTGGCTCCTCCTTATGTGCAGTTGATCTGAACTCTGACGGGTTGTCAGACCTGCTGGTCGGAGCACCGATGTTTTCTGAGATCAGAGATGAAGGTCAAGTCACAGTCTATATCAACAGAGGAAATGTGAGTATGGACAGGGGAGGGCTTGGTAAGGGATGAGGGTGTGGGTGCGGACAAGGTAACACTAACATCCTTCCAGCACTCCATGGAGAAACTTGATGTCTGAAGCAGTGGAGCTCTGGATGTCTCTAGCAGAGCATGAAGTCACAGAAAACTCATCTGGTATCCTGGTTTCCCAGACAGCAGCCTACATTCATCACAGAGCTGTGAATCTTTTGAGGAGGTCTGGGGAAGTTTCTGGGTTTATGTTGAAACTTGGTGGTATTTGTGGTTTTACATGAATCTGATGCCAAAACCAAGTAGGATTCAGCAGCTTTGACTGAGTTCTCTTTGTGTTTTGGGTGGTCAATAAGACCTACAAATTTGAACACAAATGTCTGGGGACTTAGGAGACTTTGTGAAGAGAAACCAGAGGTTGAATTCATGTTATCTTTACATTATGCCTCATATAGAGACTTTAGGGGAAGTTCTTATCAGCTGGTACAATTGAATTTCACATAACTGAACAACAGTCTTGGAAAAGCCTAAACTGTCTTGCATCATCAAAACAAGATCATTCTCACGTTGTATTTATAGGAAAACAATGGTTGTTTATGCATTATTAAATACTTAATATTCAGGTGCCAATCCTGCTGTATCAAACCAGGAGTTGTTATGGACTAAAATGAAACTGGTTTGCCTCACCAGTGTTATGTGTACTTTAATGTGTGAAGTTTGTTTATGCTAGGATTACCATTCATCCCAAGTCCTACAGGAAGCATTTGGGAGACTTCGGAATCACTTCTGGTGTAATTTTGTTTTCTGTTATTACTCCTCTTTTAAATGATCTTTACTTTTTCAGTTCAATCCTCAGGCTGTCCCAGCAGTGTTGCTGCTGGATCTTCAGGATAGGGTGTAAAATGCCAAGCAGATAATAGGCATCATTTCCTGCTTGCAGTGAGAGTGTGCAGGAGTTCATTTTTTATCTTTTATAAAGCAGTCAAGAAGCTAGTAGGAGTTTCTTATACTCCTACAGCACAATTTGCTTGCAGGAGCAATAGCTTGCAGGATGATGGGTTTTATTTTGGGGTTTGGGCATTCTGTTTCCTTCTGCAAGCACCATTGCTTAAGAGGTTGCTGCATCAGATCAGAGAAACTGCTTCATCATACAAGCATGCATAGTGGTGCTAGGTTTAATACACTTATGTTTGCCCTTTCCTGTGAGGACTGCACAGAAACAAGTAAGTCGCACATACAGGCCTGTCTCCTCTGTTGTGTTTCAATTTCATTATGTGGGATTTTCTTAAAGTCAGCAAGTCCCCACGGCCTAATAAAAGACTTTATTACATGTTCCAGAGAGCAGTTTACTCTCATTCACAAAGAAAGCAGAACCAAACCAAAACAACCCTGGAGGTGGGTACATTGCATAACTGAATTTTGTTTTCTTGTGGCAACGTTCCCTTCCCCTTGAGGTAAGACAGCAAGAAACTAAAGCCAATGTATCTGAACAGAAAGTGGGTGGGCAAGAAATACCAGATCCATACAAGGCTTCTCATGGCATAGGAGTACAAAGCTTGATTTTGAACTTTCCTCTGTCCTTTTATTTCATTAAATCTCTTATTCTTCATTTCAGAAGGCTTTTTGGGGACTTTGCTTTAATCCTTCTGTCCAATACTTAAAAAGTTTTCAAATCCATTTGGCCAAATGTTCTTTGCTTAGGGGAAAACTTTCCTTCACTCACTGAAGTTTAGTTTGACTCAGTCTGGACTGAGGATTTTGCTCCTTGGATATAATCTGCCAGTAGAGCAAGCCCTGGGCTGTTAGGTTTGAGGCATCTGGAAACCTTCATGAGCTCACCAAGCCCTATGACTGCATTTCGTTACATCACTGAGTTCAGTTAATCTAGAGTTTTAGTTATATCACTAACGCATTCCTTTTTCTTCCCTCTCTCCCCCCAAACTGAAAGAAGGTTTAAAACCCCAAATAAATTGTATTCCGAGCACCTGGGTGATCCGTGTGCAACGAGGGCAGGAGTCAGGCTGCAGCTGTTCCCAGGTGCTTCCCACCACTTGGATGGCTCCCATGGGAAGCTTGCCTCATCCAGGGCTCGCACCATTTCCCTGACCCTGTTTTATTTCCTGCTTGCTAGGGAGTGCTGGAAGAGCAGCTCGTCCTGGATGGTGACAGCGCCTACAACGCGCACTTTGGGGAGAGCATGGCTGCGCTCGGTGACATTGATGATGATGGATTCCCAGGTTGGTGTGCTTTCTCCCCAAAATGCCATCAGGACTGGTGGCACTGCTGGTCTCCTTTCATGGCTGAATGCTATGTGGCATCCATTGCTCCTTCAGAGCTTGTGATAAGGATAAATGCGCTTGCGTAGGATTTGTCTGATAAAGCCTTTTGTGGCTGATTATCCTTGACTTGGGATTAGTCCATATCCATGCAGCTTGCACCCCAGTCACATTAACATTGCTTTGCTTTCCTTGCTGTTGCATTTTCTTCTTCCCTGTGTTGTTTATAAAAGGCTTTAAATACCCATGAACAAAACAGAAACACGTCTGAATTCTGTCTTCTTTCCCATTTTTTATGTTTTCACACCTCTCCAGTTTTGACGACATAACTGTGTTTCTTATCATGAAGTGTAATTAAGCAGTAGCTTCTCACTCGTGATAACATGTGCTCTATTAATTATTTCTTTCCTTCACTTTATTCTACCCCTGCTCCTTTCACAGGCTGCTCAGTGTGAGGCCCCATGCAGTGATAGCAGTAGGTGAGAGCAAAGTGTTGATGTTGACGCCTTTCTGCCTTGAATTCTGGCAACACAGATGAAGGACTTCCAAACAAAGGCTGACTTGCTCGGTGTGTGCCTGGATTTACTTCTTCCAGGCCATTCAGGGTGTGGTATCCCATTAAGCCTAACCCAACCTCATTGCAGGTTGCCCTCACAAATGATGGGCATGCTCTTCCTCTGCACTTGGACATGCATTTGTATGTTCTTGCTGCTGCTTGTGGATCAATTGTGATGGTGGAGAGACTGTGGAGTGAGCTGGATCAGTCTGCGATAGGAAGCCATTGGGAAGATTTTAATTTTAGCAGCTGTATAGTCACAAAGTCCGATAGGTGAGGAGAATGGGAGGTGGGACCACTCTTTCTGAAGGAGTTTGCAGTTAAATTGAATCAAATGCAATTTGAAAGTGCATCCTCAGCAGTCTTTCTTTCTTCCTGCTTATTCATTTGATATTCCCACACTCATTTTGGATTTGGATTTTCCAGCAAACTTAATGTAATGTAGTGCTGCAATAAATGTTTTGCCAGTGCTATGTTTGTTCACAAAGCTGACGTCCGCCTTGCGTGGAGATTTTTGATATGAAGGGATTCTAAATTAACTTTTTAAGCATGGTTTCTGGTTAATAAATACACATTTTCACACACAGAGCATACATATGTTTCTAATAGGCATACCATAGCCACATGTGTGTAAAAATTCATACACAGTTGTGTGTTTTTTAAAGTTTATCTTAACGTGAGCTCTTTATTAAATCAAACAAGTTCCTTCTAGCCAGGTCCATATGAGCTGCTGATCATCTTTATCATGGGGAGCTATTTTCCTGTGGATAACTGGCTTCTAAAATTGGGAAAAGGTTTGATTAATGGACTGGACCATGAAATGTTTATAATCTGTACTGTTTTGCAGATGTTGCCATTGGAGCGCCTAAGGAGGATAACTACAGAGGAGCGGTTTACATTTACCATGGGGATGCCAATGGTATTGTACCTCAGTACTCTATGGTATGTGACGCTATTGTTTGTGATAGCTATCTGAAATCACTTTCCCAGGGCTTGCAGAAAGAAGCCATATTTGGGGGTCCCTTTATAGGTAGCCTCATCATGGCTCTACATCTTTTACTCAGTCCTAGTTTGAAGATGGCTTCTCCCAGAGTTTGTCCATATCATCTATGCTGTAGGGTAAAATTATGTTAGTCAGAAGATATTTTTCACTGTCTTTTGTTACAATTATCAGCTGTAGGTTCCTTCTTTAAGCAAACAAAATCTTGGAGTTTGAATGTCAGTTTTTAGATCTAGTACTTGTGCAGAAGAGAAACAGAGTATGGAGAGGCCAGTAGGGAGTTGGGAGGTTGCACTTCCTTCCTGCTAAGAGGTACTAAGTTTTCCGTTTGCCCTGCAGAAGCCTCTTTACCCATCTTGTTGTCCCTCTCTTAGTGATGTGACTATAACACAAGGCTGTTTGTGGGTGCAATTTTCCTGACCATTATAATGAAGTAAAGTCTCAGCTAGGATACACTGTATAGCATCTTGTGCAGAGATGACACAGTACAATTTAGCTACTGCAGCCAAGCAGTACAGAACATAAATTTATGCTCATGCTGCACAACATGTGTCCCCTAGTCTCTGTCTAGCACATTTCTTTCTTCTCAGAGAGCCTGAATCTTCCCTCCTTCTGTGTGTTTGAAGTTCTGGTTGTTTTGTTTTGTTGCTGGGTGGGATCCTTCACAATAAATCAGTTCAAGCAGAATTAAGAAGTTTAGTGGTCGTATTGGAGACTCTTCTAACAGACCATAGAGGTTTGGTCCTTCTTCCTTTTACCGTGTATATGCCATGTGCTGCTTTTGTTAAAAAAAGAAGGGAAGTTAAGTGACTATGGATACTTCTAAAATGCACTAATGTGTGGCATGTGGAGGATTCTGCCCGTTTCTTGCCGAGAGCCCCTGGTTGGGAGGTTCTTCTCTGATGCTGAAAACTCTGGAGCTTTCCAGCATTCCTGAAAAAGAACATATTTTCTGATTTATTTTTTTTTTTTTTGCTCATTCATGGGAAAATGTTACGTATTTCAATGAGGACAGATCAGCAGGGTGGGAAGCAAAACATCCGGCTTGTGATCTCTCCTTCCCCACTGGAGCAAGGCCAGCAGTCATGGCTCTGTGTGCCTCTCCACTTGGTTAGTGGGATAAAGCCCAACTCAAGAGGGTGGTCATTGACCCTGGATAGCATTCCTATCGTTGTCTCATGCCATGAGGCAGCTGAGGCAGCACCACTTTATGGGCAGGGTCTGCTGCAGGGCACCACACACACCGCACCACTGGTTCATCTCCCACATGCAGCCAAAAGAGCTGTATAGCAGCTTCAGCTCTTCACCTGCCTGCCCTGGATTTGAACCCAAATTTGTATCTTAATACTATACCCCTGAGCCACCTTAATGCCCCGAATTTCACTTTTAAAATAAGCTGAGCAAGATGGATGAGAGCCTGCGGGGTCTATCTTTTCACCATTTTCAGTTTGTTAGCTTTTCCCCCTTACTTTTCTTCATTAAGTTGCTCATTCAGTGTTGTTCCCTCATGTCCCTTTAGCAGCTTTAGTGGTGGCTATGAGCAGAAGCAGCTTAATTGGCTTTGTGGCCTGCTGTTTTTCATTCATGGCACTTAAAAGCAGAGCAGCATTATACCTCTTCCTTCTAGGTCATAATAGCCAGCAGATGTCCACTGGGATGCTTGCAGGCGAAATTTACCACCCTAACTGGGACACCCCCCAAGATGTAATGCAAGTATAGCGCAAGGGAGGAAGTTAACTTCCAGTTGTCTTAATCTTATCTGCCCATGAGTAGGAAAAAGAGATCTTAAATGGTGGGGCACTGGTTTCCCTTTAAACTGGCTGTCAGGACTGCAGGATATCTTCTTCCCCTCAACTTGTCTTTTTTCCATGAATTTCCTGTCTGACCTTTTGTCCAGTGTTACGGCCTTTTATGGGAGGGCCAGGAAAAGCTGGTGGCATGTCACAAGCTGTGAAGCACCAGCAGCAGCCTCAGAATTACTTTATGGGCTAGGTTTCCTCTGTCTGTAACTTCTGTAGTCAGATGTTGATTCAAGTTCAGGTCTTGCATTGATGGCCCGGCATAATGAATGAGAGCTGGGAGGCATCTGATTGCCTTCTTAGCGAATGAGATTTTGATATATTAATTTGCTTCAGACAAAGACATTCAGAATTCAAGACATTTAGAGAAAGTTTTTGTGTTAGTAATTAAAATAAAAAAGAAGCTATGTTCAAAGTTAATTAAGCTTTGCATCGGGGAGGCAGAAATGAGATACAGCTTCCAAACTGACACAAGATATTGCATAATAACTGATGGAAGCCAGAATTTCCAAGTGGGATGAAAATTAATCATTTTGACTTCTGGTACTCTGGCAAACTTTGTGAAAAGGAATGGTTGTGCAGGATTTTCTGCTTCAATTAATCATTAATTTTGTTCCGATGCCACTTAAAATTTGTACTTACAGAAATTAAAGATATGAGAAAAAAAAAAAAAGTTAAATTCCATCTTCCCACCCCCCCAAGAAATTTGTTTACTGTGGTTTTAATTTCGCTTGGGTTGCAATGCAGGTGTGTTTTTTAGTCCAAGTCAACACCGGCCTCCTCCTAGCCCAGAGCAGAAGGGCTTCCTGCAGTTGACAGCCTTCCTGCTTAGGGCTGTGTGGGTAAAGTGTGCAGATGTGCAGCACTTCCAGCACACAGGAAAGACTTCCAGTGACCATGAAAATCAGGCTGGAGGGGGTTCTTTTTTAGAGTTTGGATTTATTTGTTTATTTTTAGAGGATTCTTTGTGTTACTGATGAATGCCACTCCTGTATTTTCTGCTGCAGAAGCTGTCTGGGCAAACGATAAACCCCACGCTGAGGATGTTTGGCCAGTCCATATCAGGGGGAGTGGATATGGACAGCAATGGTTATCCAGGTATGTCTGCTACTGGGGAAATGCAGAAACAGGCTGAGCAAACTGAAGCTGATCGTTTCTAGGTTTCTGGCTCCTGCTGTAGCAGGAGGCTGATGAAGCTGAGCTTTTTCTTCCTTTTCCCTTCTGTTATTCAAAGCTTCTGATAAGAATTTGAGCTGATATGTGTTTGGGCAGTCATGATGAAGGATTGAGATGTTAAAGCAGAAGATTCTTGTTAATCTGAGCTCACTGGTGACTGTCTAGCAAGAACTGTGTTCCCAATTTGTTGTTTTTGTGACATGTTGAACTTACAAATCTGGACACAAAGAAAAGGCTTTTCGCTAAGAGGGTGGTTAGTCACTGGAACAGACACCCCGGGAAAATGGTCACAGCACTAAGCCTGTCATGAGGCGTTTTTAAACATATGTTTAGTTTAGTTTTAGGTAGGCCTGTGAGGATCCGGGAGCTGGTCTCAATGATCCTTAATGGGTCCCGTCCAACTTAAGATATTCTATGATTCTATTCTATGATTTCAGTATCTCTCTAAGGATGTAAGTTTCTTTCAAGCTGCTCAACCATGATGACAGTCTTAAAACAAAAACAAACAGAAAGAGATTGAGAATAATAGCAATAATAAAAATCAAGCAATGAAGTAGAAGAGAAGTAATGTCACAGACCTAATCCTCCAGTTATAATGCTTGTGACATAATGATGCTTGAAGGGACCAACTGGCTGATTTGGGTCAGGAAAGTGCTTTTTTTTTAGATACATATGCTCTGTAATATTGCAGCTGATTTGAGAGAACTGAATCCTATGCCTCCTTTGTAACTGTTCTCAATGTTACAAAAATTTCAGATATGACTGTTGGAGCCTTCTTGTCAGACAATGTGGTGCTTCTGAGGTGAGATGAATGTCTTTTTCATCTGCTATTATCTTCTTTTGTCTGTTTTCTGCTTTCATCTTACATGGTGTAAGTACTCCATCACTCCAATTTTCTGCCTGGTTTACTGTGTTCAGAAGAAGGAAGCTGGATTAGTTTTTAAGCAGAACCTTGGACATAGATAACGTCAAAGAATTTATAAGGCTCAGTGAGAGATGATAATACGTAGGACAGCCAGGGCGATGAAGATAAAGGGTTGGAGCTGGAAGAAGATGTGTTGCATCTTAATGCCTCTGTAGAAAGGTTGCTCTGAACGTAGGAGAATGCTTTTTATTGTTCTTACATTTACATAAAGTAAATAAATTATGATTTAAGGGAACACAGTTAAGCAACAAACCAGCTGTGATAGATGCCAGGATGTAATTTTGCAAGTTTTAGTGGGACTCAGAATTAAATAAGAGTCTTCAGGGAAATGAAATACAAAGTCATTTTCAATGCACACAGGATTTTGGCTGCTGTTTCAAGTGTATGAGTTAAGTGCAATTGCTTGTTCCTTCTGATGGAGAGAGGTGTGTCAGCTTTGTTCACCAAGTTATGCAGGAGGAGAGTTAAAGTAGGAGTGGACCTGGGGAAGGGAATGAGAAGTTTGAATTTTGCCAGTAGCTCCATTGTAACACTTGTTAATATTTAATAGCAAAATCCTGTCAATATTTAGATGTCATTAGAAGCAGAAGTCACTAGGGACTCCTGCATCTTAATGGAAGATACAGGGATGTGGTGAGACTGGAAAGACAACTGCTGGAGCTGCAGCCTGATTCCTGTTCAAGGCAGGGAACACTGAAATCTGTTTCCATTGGAATTAGTTAAACAAAACAGAAGGAAAAAGGAGAGAGGGGCAGAAATGATCTTGATGGTCAAGTCTTCTGAAGAGCTTTCTGCTACTTTATCATGCACACGTGCCTTCCTCAGATGGGATCTTGCAGCCCCACGTCTCTGAAACCACTAGCAAGAAAACTGTTTTCTTCTCCTGCCTTATTACTTGCAGGAGGGGAAGGCTACCTGAAATGCTTGCTGTGATGTTTAAAACAACATACAGTGCAACAGCGTGGTGACCTCTGTGTGTGTGTTCATACTTGTGCATTTCAGAGGAAATTGGTGCATTACTGATGGGCTGTGGGTAGCCTGATTAATCACTGCTACTGCTAATTTACAGTGTGTCCCTCTTTCTGTACAGATAAAGAAGAGTAAGATAAAGAAATCAGCTTTTTCTCTTTTTCCCTCCTCATCCTTCTAAAAGCCTTCATGAAGTCCTTTGCCAAAACAAGCAGAAGTTTTGCCAAGTAACGCTAAAGGCTTTGGTGGAAGCCACAGTGACTTGGGGCAGATCGTCGTAGTGCTCGCATGTTTGTATGGCCATTTGACAGATGCGCTGCTTTTTTCCCCGGTGAATAACCAAGTGAGCTAACGTTAAGGAAAAATCACTGAGTGCATCGTGGCTGGAGGAGTATTTTTTCCCTAGGAGAAATGTTTTTCTAGCTCAGTCACTAGCATTTACTCTTTGTCTCCCCAAGCATTTGGAAAGAGGTTTATTTTTTCTCCAAAGGTGTGAAATGATCCTAGGAAGCTCACTCTTCCCTCCTCCCCGTTACTGTATATATTTCTAGGGTTAGCATTTATCTTCATCCTCCATCTCAGAATATGAACTTACACTGTTATTTCAGGCTGTGGTAAAAGAGTCTGAGCAGCTGTCTCAGAGATGGATGTAAATCTTGTTCCAGTCAATATGAATTAGGTGTAACCTCAATCTCTGCTCTCTTCTCCCTCCTCTCCCCTGCCTCTAAATTAAGTTGCTTATGGAGTGAGAGTCCTGAAGTGGTTTACTTATGTGGTCTGGCCTCGCATGGCTGCTGGGACTACTTTAGAAGTGAATCTGCTGGTTGCTGCACATTTTTTTTTCACTACTGGAGTTAGTTTTGGAAGAACATTTTCATGTTGAACATGTACAGAATTCAAACCATGAAGAAAAACACTCAGTGAAACTTTGGGCTGAAGCCCATTCTGGGGACTCTGAGGCAAGCCTGGGATTCTGTCCTGCTTTTCCCAACTGATTTGGCAGGGCTTCTGCATTGTGTGAAAGAGGAGACTCACCTAGGCTCTGATGGTGCTTGGCTTGCTCTGCAAGGTCACTTTCAGCTGGGAATAGTCATAGCAATAACCTGGTGCCAGAGTTGCAAGGGCAGAAAGGTTTCATTCACAGTGCGCTGGGTAACTCCTGAAACAGAGGCTTCAAGAGAGGATTCAGTCCTTAGCACTCACTGGAAGGGAATAAGCCAAATGTTCCCTCCTCCAGAAAACATGAATATGGTGTCTCTTATCCCTCTTACACTCAGAAAAAATATGTATGAGTTATGTATCTCCTATCCCTATGCTCACTCTTTGACTTTCAGGTAACAAATTCGTCTGTAGACCATTCTCTGGAAATCTAAGGTCTATCTACCCGTTCCTGACCATCCAGACTGCTTAGCAAACAGTCTCACTTGCATGATCTTGTTCTTGATTGATGTTGTGCTGCTAATTTTATTTGTGATGATTACTATTATACATTATTGGTTTCTCCAGCTGCCTGCCTGCAGTCTGCACCTGAGCACTGAACCTCAAGCTGACATTACAGTTTTCATTCAGGCACTAGTAGTCTTTGCCAGATAGGACAAGTGCTAATTTATGTTACAGTTCAAACACACTCTGTTCTTCATGTCTGCCTCAAATTGTGCAGTTTATCAAAGTTATGTGATTTCCTTTTGGCTGAAAACTTCCATCTGAACTCAATCTCACTTCTCTTTGATCACCAGATCCAGGCCTGTCATTACCATGGATATCTCCATTTTCCTGCCTGCGTCCATCAATATCACAGCTCCTCAGTGCCATGATGGCTTGCAGCCAGTGAACTGCCTCAATGTCACGACATGCTTCCGCTTCAGTGGCAAGCGTGTTCCTGGAGAAATAGGTAAGGTTCCTGTGCCAGCGCTGGGCAGGGGCATGCTATCAGGTTGACCTGACTGCCTTCATAGTCAGGAGCAGAGCTTTGATGTGAAATAAGTAATTTTGGGGTAGCTGGACTATACAATTCCTGAAAGTTGGAGGGTCCCTCTTTTGGGTGTTTTTTTGCCATCTGATGAGGCTGACATAATAGTGGGCAGTTTCTTCCTCAGCGAGAGGAAGGAAATGTGTCCTTGAGCTTACTGCAAGGATGGAAAAACAGAAGCAGAAGCAAATGACGCTTTTTAAGTTCATATTCCCTGTTTACCTCTTGGTAACACATTTCTGTATCCATATCCTCTATCAATGTTGTCAGAAAGCGGATGTGATTTGCTCTGTATTAGTAGCTTTTGAAAGTCCACAACAAGCTCTCGAAGCAGAGCTCTGTCTGAATTCCTACCAGACATGAGCTTTTATGTGTATCAGTTTACCTGTCTGTAAAACTATTATGAATAGCCTAGTATTTTACTGATGGCAAGAATATCTGCCAGCTTGGTTAGTCTCTGTAAAACTCATGGAGTTTACTAAGGTGAATGAAACTCTGTAAGGTGTGTAATTATGCAAGCCTTTATCTTGGCTGCATTATAATATTGCTTATGTCTTTTACATGTCAGTGTTTACAAATCTTAGATATTGTGTGAAGTGGCATGGGATGGAGTGTTTCTAAATATTGTAAGGTCTGGGTTTATCTAGTTCAGCCACGTTTTATCTTTGCCATGCCTTAGGAATGGCATCCTCTTATACTCTTATAGACCTTGCTTTTATAGTTGCACTGGCAATTTGCAGCTTAGTCTTCTATCTATCTACTAACACTCATTAATAGAAAAACTATCCTCAAACACAGTCCATGCACAGGAAGTTGAATTAATCTGAACAGTCCTTCCAGCCATTGTCCTCATTCTGCTTACCCTGCCATCCCTACAAATCCTATGCATAACAGACGAAATTGATGAGCCTGACTTAACCCTAAAAGCCATTGGATTCCCAGCCTTTCTGAACTGCTGATCAAGAAAGGTGAGAGTTTCATATATGAATCCCAGTATGCAGAGCCTGCTGCAGTAGTTGGATTTTAAATGAGTTGGAGAATAAAAAAAGCTTCTTGCTACTTCTCCCACCACTCACACAGTGAGAACTACAAGCTGCTTCTGAAGTTGCTCTTTGAAGCTTGTCACTCTTTCACCTGAACAGCTCAAAGAAGTGGAGTTACTAAATTTAAGATTCTTCTGGATTCCAGCATAGCGGTGCATCTGAGATTTCAGCTTCTATTAATGTTTTCCCTCCTCGTAAATGATGACTCTCAGGAGAAAATACATGCTTTGATAAAGTGGTTTTTGTACTGCCTGTTACTCTGCCAGTTAAGAAAACACTTATCTCCGAGTGCTCCTTGTGTACTAATTTCTGTCTGAAAATCACTGAATTGATTTTCTGGATATCTAGGTTTTCTTATGATTCTGGGGTACTGTTCAAAATGTTTCCTTCGCTTTTAATTTCATATCTCTGGACCTGTGGCTAAGAAGTGAGCTGCCTTTTTTTCCAGTCTAAATATCTGCTCCCCATGTTTGTGTAAGACCTGTCTTCCCCTTCTTCATGACTTGTAAGAGCCAGTTGAATTCCCTTGTGTTGTCATACAAAGTGTACCCCTGATTATTTCTTGTGATGAAATGCACATGTGCATCTTCTTCAGCAAGTAACATCCATCTCATTATAAGGAATTTTTTTATTATGAAGTAAATGATTATAAAACTTCCAACCATTGTCCTTTAATACAATGCTTCTAGCAAAGTGATTTGTCTTGAAAACTTTGCAGCCAGAATTATCTGACTGTATAAAACCACTTGGGGATATGATTTGGATAAAATATCTCAAGTAAGCTTTCAGTTTGCAATCCAACAGTCAGGCTATTTTAATTATGTTGAAGTTGAAGAGTATCAATTAACAAAGGGTGGAACAATTCATGAAAATATTACAACGGTTCCTCTCCTGTGGGGTTAAATGTGGGGAAAAAATTTAATATCCCTATGAATAGATTGTTGTCCAGTTTGGACTGTGAAAGACATATGGAGCTGTTAAAGTACTATGACAAAGTGTTGGGATTGTCTCATCTTTGGATGTCTGGGGTCAGCCTGTTAAGTTAGAGGGTGAGAGCACGGTTCTCTTTGGGAATGCTCCTTCCTTAAGGCTTGTCAGTGTAGATGCTCAAGGCAGCTGCATACTGGCTGGGCATTGCTCTTGCTTCTGGTCAGCTGAAGTTGGTCACCTACTACATAACGTTTAGAAAGCCAAGCTGAACAAGCAGGCAGCATTCTTCTGTGCAAATATGTGACTTCAATGCTCATTTGAACATGTAGTTATTTTGTTAAAGGGCATGTGAAAGAAAGTGTTCATCTAGCACTACCTCACACTTGCATAGAAACCTTTCTCATGCAATGTAGTTGCAATACTAGGTTGTTCAGTGTATGGAGTACTATCTGAGGGTCTGGATTTATTGATACAGCTTGATAGTGGCAGTGACTGTGTAATTCCCATCCATTTTCTGCATACTGTTTGCAGACTATGGTCTTCAGAAGTATGGATTTATGCTGGAATGTTTTTGTCTGAACAAAGAGCCATGCCCAAGTGAGGCATGTGCTCTGCACTGCATGCCAGGCATTGTCTGACCCGTCACTCTGCCTTGGCTCTTGCTGGGAGAGCTGAGCCTCTCGTCATACTCCCACCAACATGAGAGCCTCTGGTACATCTGGATGTGTGAGAAACATTTTAAGTTTTCACTCTTTCACCCTGGAATCTCGCTCCGGTTGTTTTCCCTCACTTGAATGGTCTTTGCCTTCTCTACCCTGGGGTCTCTGTATATGCAGGAAAGGCAGGAAATGAGAGAAAGGCATTTCCTAGCCTGGATGAGCAGGCTTCAGCCTGTATTCAGACTGTGCACTTCTGGGTGACCAGGTCAAGAAGACAGAGGCTGCTGGCATCTCTATACATCATGCGCTGATTCTGTGTTCATCCTTGCAGGAGAATGGAAGTAAACTTGTGCCCACAGTCTGGATAATTTCCTCTACAATAATCACTACAATGATATTAGTGCCAGTGTGAGAATTAGGTGGATGTTAGTAGCTGTGAAAATGAAGGGGTTTGAGCATTTGGCTAGAGTTAGGCAGGTGCGTTAAAACAGCTTTGAAGTTTCTCCTATACACTTCAGATGTGTATTGCTTGTGTGTTGATCCATTTCTGGGGTAGTTGTCATGTCCCAGATGCTGTTGGCTGATATTTGCACTCAGAGTATGTTTCTAGGATTGAAGAAACATGCTTGATCTAAAACCTCACAAAAGTGGACACTCCTTGCCTGGATCCTGCTGTAGTTTGCTGCATGAGGAGTACTTCTGTCTGTGTCTCATTTTTCCAGTTTGCTTGGATGCAGGCCTGTGTCAGAGCTACCCTCTGAATGCCTCAGAAGCATGGATGCTGTAGGGATGTGTTGTTCGGTGTATGGAGCAGCAAGGATGGCTCTTTACTTAGAAGCTAGGGACAATGCTATGAGAGAGGATTTGAAACAAGGTTTGAAACAAGTAAGGGGAAAAGGAAGGCTTTTTGGAAGAGGATGTGGGGAATGTCCTCGATATGTTGTCATTTGCTAGGGCAATTTTTGGTAATACTTTCATTACTTAAGAATTTTCTCTGCAAGCAAGGCTCAGGAATTATTTCCTCCTCATAATTACTGGTAGAGACAGTAAAGAAAGACCCCTTCCAATGGTTTTTAGTTATTATTTAGTAAGTTCTTCATTTTCTCCATGTGGCACTTCCACTTTCCTCCTACCCCATGAATCAGAACTGTAGCTAGTAGTTTAACAAACACTTCTGGATGGGCTTATTCCTGCTGAGCATTTTGTTGCCTGCTTTTTCTGTGCTGTAGCATCATCTGAGCGGGAGATGAAGAGATGTGCCAGCTGGCTCAGGGCGTGTAACCCTTCCATTAACACAGCCAGCTGTGATTCCCATTTTACTTCATGGGATACCGCTGCCCAATTTTAATCTCTCCTCACTCCTTTCTGCTTCAAGGCTGCCTTCATAGAATGGTTTGGTTGGAAGGGACCTTAAAACTCATCTAGTTCCAACTCCCTTCCATGGGCAGGGACGCTTTCCACAAGACCCTCACAGGGAAGAATTTCTTCCTAATGTGTAATCTCAATCTTTCCTCTGTCAGTTTAAAGCCATTCCCCCTTGTCCTGTCCCTACAGGCCTTGTAGAAAGTCCCTTTCCAGATTTCTTGTAGCCCCTTTAGGTACTGGAAGACTGTTATAAGGTCTCTCTGGAGCCTTCTCTTCTCCAGGCTTCTCCCTTCAGCCTGTGAGGGGAGGAGTCTTGCATCGTGAGTACGTATGCACTACTTGGAGTGAAAATCCATTATGAAATGCCTGCTGCTGGTTACTTGGTGCATCTGTTGCCGGTTGAAGTAACTCCTGGTCTGCTGGCTTGTGGTCCTCTTGTAGATATGACCAGAAGTTTCTCAGCAGGGGCTGCTAGCAAAGCTTACAGGCATTTTATTTCAGTTACAGAAAGGAATGGTGGTTATCAGAAGAATCAAGCCCTTCCTCTGAGCTCATGCCAGAGTTTTACATTGATCATGTGAAGTTTAGGCAGTCAGATGCCCAGACACATTTCTAGCCATACCTGTTTAAAGCTGCTGGACAAATATTTGAAGGCATTACCTGGAAGAGTTAATTTACTTGCCTCCCAGTCACTTGCTGGATCAAGCAGGAGGAACTTACACCACCAGCAGTGCTAAATTTGGTGAGTTATCTGTTCCCTGGTTGCTTTTTGGAAGGAAGGTTAAAAGAAAAAATCCTTACTCATGGTATTCCAGTTTTTCCAGTGATGTCACATCACTGGATAGAACATAGAAACAAGTTGTCAAAATAGAGGGGAGGCGGGGGAGAGGATGGGAGCTGTGCTGCTTGATTGAAAACATCACCGCTGTTTCAGAGGCAGTAGCTGGTGTGGCTTTGCTCAGACGGCTCCTGCTACGGCCTTGGGCTGGGGTGTGTCTCCCTCCCTACCACAAGGAATTTTTCAGTGTCAGTCATACATCGTCCTGTGAAGAGGGCTGTGTCTTCCCAAGGGTCTTTTGCCTCTGCCTGCACAGGGCCTGGGTTTGCTAATGGGTTTTCTTGGCTTATGCTGGGGACGCCAGTACAGATCTCAGCATGTGTGTGTGCATGTGAGGTCTTGAAAGGGGATGGGTGTGGGATGTGCACATGTTAAAAAAAGGAACAAAAAAGAGACTGATGCAGTTTTAAATAGGCTAACCCCTGTGTTTCTGTATAGGTGGTGCTCTTTAGTGGGTCTGGGTAAACACCACTTCAGTGGGAGTTTTGGTGCTGAGCTTGGTAGAGTTTGAAGCACTTTCAAGTTATTCTGCCAGCAGCAAGCAAAAAAAGTTCAGGTGGAGCCCTGTGATGGTAGTTAGGCTGATTCCTCAGCTGTGCCTTTTCTTGCCACCAAGGGTATGTCTCTGGTGGTTGTGTGAGCTTAAGTGAGTTCTTCATCAGGATGCAGCATGCTGCAAGTGGAAGCGAGGTCATTTTGAATTACATGAATTATGAATGTTTGCAGTGACTTCTGCACCAAGGTTTACAGTATCATTAAATAAGTTTTTCAAAGTACTGAAAGTTTGGTGAAGAAATGATTGGATGCAACAGCATTGGCAGCAGTGTTAAGTTAGAGAGATTAGGATTTAAATTGGTTAAAAAAAACAACTCCAAACCCACCACCACCAAATGAAGTAAAGCGACACCCTTAACCCAGCACAGACTCCTTGCTGAAATCTGTTACAGGGCACCTCAGTCCACGAATGTTTAACATTTGCATTGAGTGTTTATAACATTCTGTCTTAAAAAAAAAAAAAGTTTACATTTATGGGCAGCATATGATATGGTATCAATCATTTAGGACTTAAAACATAATTTGGCAAAGTCATAATTTGGCAAACATCCTACATATTTAACAAATCAGCACAGGAGCTGGTGCTGGCTCTCCTTTAGGGGGATTAGCATCTAATTAAGCCATTTAGAGTGAGCCAATCTGATGGTATTCCCATTATTGCCTTGATAACAGCTGAAGTCTGTATAGGCTGTGGTTTGTGATGAGTGAAAGGACCTCACTTGTGTTTCACTTGTCAGTAGAAAGCAGCATAAAAATCATGCTTCTGTTCAGTTTCATTGCTCCTTCTGTTGTTGCTTTTGCCAAAAAAAAAGGTATACTCAGCTTGGATTAATCAGTTGCTGTATAATTACTTCAGGTAACAAGTAAGTTTCCTTTTGAACACATACATCTAGTCATAAACCAACCACTTGTGTTAAGCTACTTGTCCTGCAGAAAAGCAGGAAACAGAGTTTACAGAGATACAGACCATTAGTCTTGGGGTATGTCTTCTATAAATTGCTAGGGATGTGTAACATCTAGGAGGCAGCTGTTGATTGCAAGGCAGCAACCTCTAGTTAAAGTGTGAATGTTAAGATGACTGCAAATCATCAAAAGTAATTATCAGAAAGTGCCACATTCTGGTTGATATTTGCTTGGTTTGTGTGGTTTTAGAAGGAAAACAAAGCTTGAGGCTGCTGCTGTTGTTTGTATTGTGATTTTTGGTTTTTCTGTTAACAACATAGTTTAAGTATCTTTTGTTTCTTTTATGAAGTATGCATGCGTAGATTTATTTTTACATATAATTTCCGATGGGAAAGGATGGGCTGGGGAACACAGCAGCACAAAACTTGGAAGTACATTAGTAATTGGATTTGGTTTTGTGCAGTCACAGGAAACTTGGTGATTGAGGGCCTTCAAGGGCTGACCTTTCTTGAAGTACACATGCCCTGGGGGCAACAGGATCCATTCATAGGTGGTTAGAAAATAACTATTGTTCACTGACATCCTCTGTTTTCTTCTTCCTTTTTAAACCAGGTTTGAATTATAACTTAACTGCTGATGTGGCGAAGAAGGAAAAGAGCCAGCAACCCAGAGTTTATTTTGTGACTTCTGGAGAGACGGTGGGGCAGATCACAGAGAAGTTAGAACTGACATACATGCAGGAAAAGTGCGAGCATTACCTAGCATATGTCAAGGTTAGTTCATTCCTGTCCTTACGATGTCTTCGCTGCAGTTCCACTCTTTTCTAAGTATTCAACCGAATAAAGTGGTGCTGTTTGGCTTTGGATGTTCTTTGTTTTCCTGACAGGTGGATTAAGTTTTTTGTGTGGAAGCTCAGAACTTGGCATAATTTGTCAGTCTCAGCACCATTGGGCCTTCAAGACCTAGGGTCAGGAATGTGTATTTTGTTTACTTTTGATCAGATGCAGTTGTGGGGATTTCTTTCTTTTGTCTTGTTTTGTTGCTACACTTGTTAAAATAAGGAGATGATGTTTTGTCTTGGCAGGAGCAGCAGGCTTGCTGTTTAGTTTTGTGCAAGGCCTGATTGCACAAGGAACTGATACACAATCTGTGTGGGAATGGCAGGGTAACATGGGGTCTGTCTTGAAGCAGCTGGGCTCTTAGATTTGAAGAGTACCCTGGACTTTATCTAAGCTTAAAATAGCAGTGTATTAACTCAGTTTAACATGTTTTACGGTTCTGGGGATGCAGGAGCACTTTCCAGACAAGCTGAGACATAGAAAGGGTCTGTTCTTCCTGGGTCTTCATCCAGGGTCTCCTAGGACAGTATCTGTTGAAGAGATATCCCCCAGCTGCCATTCTATATACAAAGTAAGCACAATAGATTTCTTCTCAGCTAGGAAACTTAAAGAATGGATTTTAAAATCATATAGGAAGGAGTTTTATCTTTTCAACAACATCTGTCTTACAGCACTAATCTGTATCACCGGTGTAGTGTGAAGTTTGGATATATGGTGAGTTGCATATCCTCCCTTCATATTCCTATAGATGAGTGTGACCTAAATTCAGTGGATATTACTTGGCACTCTCTTGTTTTGAGAATCCAGTGGGTCCAGACATCCCTAAATGCATAAACGTTTCCAGGAAGCTTCTTTTATACCTAGAAACTGTGAGAATGGGAGATAAAATTCATCCTTTGACTTTATCAACATTTTGTCTATGGCTGTTGAGAGAAAATAAATAAAGGGACCACCAAGGAAGACACCCTCTTCTGTTGTGTGGCTCTCTGGGAAGAGACTAAATACCTTCCATAGGTTTTCTTGTTTCTGGAACAACCTTTGCTTTCTCCTGCGGAAAAGCTTGTTAAAGAAAATATAGATCTATGAGATGAGCATTACTTAGAAAATACAGCTGTGAGTTTATTAATTCTTGTCTTTCTCAAATGAGCACATCTGGTTAGGCTTTCATGTATTGAGTTTGTACCAAAAGGAGCCATATGCCATTTCATCCTTAACAAACAAGGCTACTGGCTCTCTATATGATAGAAGCAACTCTTTTTCACAGTTGGCAGAATAGCAGGAAGTGTTGTTTGTTCATGTAATGGAGAATGCAAAGTAGTGGAGAAAGATAATCCCTGTGCTTTCATGGGAAAGGTGATATGATCCATGAGGCTACATGACATTAGAAACATCAAAGACAGCCTTGCAGACTCTGGAGGAGTGGAAGTAGGGTCATGGTCTTTCACTGCTATCCTTAAGTAACAGCTAATAAAATAAAAACCCTGAAAACCAAAAAAACCTCCCCTAACTCCAGCCAGAAATCACCTTGATTGCATAGGTTTGTGATAGGTGAGAGATGTGGGCTTGAAAGTATATGGAATATTTCACTATGGCTTTTCTCTTTCCTTTTATTCAGTGTATGTCTGATGAATTCTTCTCCATGACAAATGGAGGTGTTTGCAGTTTCATCCTTAATCTGTTTGCTTTATTATTGTTCATTTGAATCCCTGGTGACAAATAGGTTTATTTATATGGCAACATAAGTGTGTCAGTTCTGGACTGTTGATGATCAAGGCCAGAGAAACTGTTTGAACTTTGTGACTTCAAGTGCCAGCTTGACAAACCCTACTAAGTGAACAAGGTGTCCAGTCCAAATGGCACACAACAGAGCTCTGTAGGTTATGTTAAGTTAAATGAAAGCCTATGTGAGGTCTTGCTGGATGATGCTCCTACCAAGATGTAGTTGTAGCATGCTGGAGCCATAAGACAGAAGAACTGAGTAAAGCTGTGAAAAAACTAGGCCTAAAGATCATCTAGTTCCAATGCCCCTGGTATAGGCAGGGATACATTCCACTAGGCCAGGTTGGATGGGGCTTTGAGGATATGTGTAGCTGAGAACTTGATTTTTTATGAGGCATACTACCAAATTACAGCTCAAGTTGCTAGAATTATGGTAGTTCATAAGCAAACATGCTTTTCTGGTTGAGAACAGAGAGTGAAATGGCAGTGGTTTGGGAGTTAGAAGTGCTTTGAGTTTGGCTTTGTAATGGGCCTGGGGAAGTAGAGGAGAGATGCGTTTTCTGACTTTTTTCCCCCCTTTCTCTGCATTGGAACCTGTATGATGATTTCTGTTTAAGAAACTTTAATTCTTTGGTGTACATGGGCTGTAATTCCGATACTTGCAGTACCTCAGGTGTCATTTCAAAAAGCTGCATTTGTTCTAAGTTAAACAGCTTATGAAGTTTTGACTGATATGTTCAGTAGAAAATGAACATCTGGTGCAAGTGGCTATTAACTGAGAAGTTGAGGAGCATCACTGATGCTCCTCTGTCAGCACATATTCGATCTCTGCTATCAGGAGGTGCTTTGCTGCTGGACAGTTCCTCTTCCAGCTGCCTAGGAATGGTGGTGCTCTCGCTACAGACTTCACCTCCTTCAAGGGTGATAAAGCTACTAAGAGCAAATAAACTCAAGTAAATGTCAACTGTCTCAGTGTTGCTAGAGAAAAATGAAGCAAAAGGTTAATTTTCATTAGCTTTTTTCTTTAAAGGGATTAGTTTTTTGGTAGAAGGAATAGCAGACATAAGTGTGAGAAAATGGAATGTGGTACTAAGAAGCAGCAGAGGTTGCAGAGGTAGAAACTGAAAGATAAAGAAAATAAAAGGGTTTGAAGGCTTTACAAGCATCTCCTTAACCTTAATATCTGGGCCTGCAGCTGAAATATAGAGTTTTCTCTTGGGAACTGTACTTTTTGATGGTACTCAGAAGACTTGAGCCGTATGTTTAAGACCTGCTGTGATCAGGGGATGGACTTGGAGGAAACATTTCCCCTTTCAAGTAGCTGCCCTGGTTGTTTCCTGCTTATGTGGGCTCCCCTAATGTTTAGGATACATTTATTTGTGTAGGATACATTTATTTGTGGGCAGGACAAGAGAGTTTGATGCAAACAGCAAAGCACATTGTGTGCAAAGATTTATGTGGGGTTAAATCTCATCTTTCTGGATTTATCATAAAGGTGTAATGGTGATGATGGTTAAAGCCTCTAGTACGACTCCTGCATTTGCTAAAGAAGAACAGTCCGGTTTCTTACCTTACTGTTGGCCATTCAGCTGGGCTGCCTGTTGCTACCAGTCACTGGTGTCTGTGTGCAGAATGAACGTTGTAATAGCTTCAAACACCATCATCAGTCTTGGCACAGGATTAAACCAGACACAGCATTTATTTTTTCCAGAGATCTTTATCTTGGTGACTGTCTGGTTGTTTTAAGCAGTCTCATGTTGCTTATTGTAGTAACTCTTAATGGATCTGGTTGTAGCGCTTGGGGAGGATGGGGCTGAGAAGCAATAGTGGAGTGGTGATTCCAAAGCCTTTTCACAGTGGTGTGTAGGTGAAGAGCTTAGGCTGTGCCTTTTTCTAGCAGGCTTAGAAAAAAATGCTGACTTTTCAACAGAAATAGTGCAGCAATGTTTTGTTCACCACTGAATTATAAGTATGTTTCTAGCCGTTGTCTGCTGTGCATCACTGTTTCCTCAGGTCTCTAAAGACACTCTGGGCTGCTGATCTTGCACTTCATCTCTAGTGTTCACCAATTTTAGTCTCACTGCCTGTGGCTGTGATTGTTTCTCCCTTTTTAACTGTTTGATCCCACCTGAGGGGGATGCATGTATTGAAGTCTTTAATTCTTAAGTCATAGTAATCTGTTGGGTTTTTTCTTTAAAGTCTGGGTAGCAAAGCTTTCATTCTCACAGTCATGTGGATGTAGAGTTGATGTCACCTTGATCATTTGCAAGATGTACTTTCTTCTGAAAGCTGACTGACTGTGAATTCACATCTATATGTTAACATTTGGTTGGTGGTGTTCCAGGATAGATGAATGCAGCCAGAGACACTCAAGAGCTTGTTTTGAAGGTTGGTTTTCATCATTTTGTTTTTAATGGGATTGGTTTCTCCCATAACTGTTGACATGAAGCCTTTTAGAGGGGGAGGTTTTCAGCAGAGCTTGGTTGCACACTCTTAGCAAGGCACACTGGTCCTGTGAGCAATGGGCTGTGTGTTGGATGTGGGTGATAATGGGTTTAAACTTAAACAGGGGAGGTTTAGATTGGATATGAGGAAGAAATTCTTTACTGTGAGGGTGGTGAGGGACTGGAATGGGTTGCCCAGGGAAGTTGTGAATGCTCCATCACTGGCGGTGTTTAAGACCAGGCTGGACATAGTCTTGGGTGATACGGTTTAGTGGGAGGTGTCCCTGCCCATGGCAGGGGGTTGGAAGTGGATGATCTTAAGGTCCTTTCCAACCCTAACTGTTCTGTGATTCTATGATAACCATCACTTTGCAGAGGAAGAAGGGAAAACCAGTCTCTTGGCAAGTGCAGCTTCCCTCTGTAGTGCCCCAGCTGGTTCTCTCCCTGGGAGGGAACTCAGAGCAAGTAAGGGGATACCACTTGAAGCAGAGGCTGCTTTCACAGCAGCAACAGCTATAAAAACTTAGTCACGATTATCTAGGATTTCACAGTGTTTGGACCACTGGGCAGACAAAGGGAGCGCTGACCTGTTCCAGCCTGCAGCAGGAAGTTTATCGTCGCTGCAAGACAAAAGCTGCTGTGTAGTTCTGCCAGGAATGATGGCTGTAGCGAGGTTCAGTGCTAAGACCAAGAGCAGAGTTGATATCTTCGGGTTTGTTGCTTTTTGTTGTTTTATATGACTCTCTTTTTTTTGCCCTTTTGCTGAGCCAACTGAAGAAACTGTCAGGCTGAGCCAGATGCAGTCATAGCATATGTTCATGGCTGCAGGGTAGGTGGGGTGATCATGAAGCACAAAGGTTTATTTACAGAAGCATGCTTTCCAGAACAATTCTGTTTTCCAGAACTGTGCAAAGTGCGTTTGTAATCTGTTAACACAGCCATCCTCCCCTCCAGCAGAGCCAAATGAATGTAGTGGTTTCTGTTGCCTTATTCTGTAAGGCTATCAACCTTCTCCTTTCAGATACATTCTGGCCATCACTGTTTTGAGCCAATGTCTCACCTTAAAAAATGAGCCAGGGAGAAGAGAAGCTGCATTTTTTCCTGAGTAGCTCATATGGGCAAGGGAAGAACAGTTGTTAGCTGAGTAACTCTGGGTTCCTTTTCATTGCCTCTTAAATACAGGGATTTAGCCGCACCAGAAAGCATATTAGGAGCTGGTGAGAAGATTGACATCTTAGAGCTGAGCATTAACCGTATGAGGGTTTAAATACTGTTAATGACCATGCAGTTGTTTTTGGCTTTTCCAAAGGTTTTTCCAAGGTTCACCAAGAGCAAGTGAGATTGGCTTTCACGGTGAGCCTAGACTAAATTAAAAGCCGTCTTGCACAGTAGGGCTAAAATGAAGCTACCAAATATGCCTGGCACTAACATCCTTTCAGAGGGGACCCATGCTGCAGGTAGGTAAGTGCTGTAAGATATTAGGGCTGGTAGTGCAGGTACATGGGAGAGCAAATTGCAATAGATATTGAGCTACTAACTGTGCAGGGGCCTTTTGCTGTGCGGTACAGGTAGTAGGGCAGTTTGGTAGCCCACAGGGTCTTTTGTCCTGAGGTCAAGTGGGAGGTTTTGGCTGTGAGCTGAATACAGTTCTTCTCCTGATGCCCTCCTCTCCCCCTCTGCCGGTCTTACCAGGTTTTTAAAGAAATCACTTTTATTTTAGTTTTAACTTTGTTTCTCCTCACTGTTAGATGTCATAACTGGGTGGCAAACATCCTGGTTTGAGTGTTTTCTGCTCTGTGTGAGGTTTGTCTGTTATCAAAACAAGAAAACCCCAACCCCATTTCAAGTTGTAGCAAGGTAACTACTTTGTTGAGTTTTGACTTTTGCCAGCACGTATGGAAAAGGCCAAGTATGTTTATGGCGCCGGCAGAAGCTAGGCCAATCTGGTGGAGTTGCTGTCAGGCAAAATGCCTGGTTAATCACATTAATGAATCCAAGTGGAGAGATTTTATGGTCCCCAAATGAAATAAGTATCATCTTGAATGAGGCTCAGTCAGTAGACTTACAGCACAGCAGCTGCAGAAGTTGTACTTTGCCTGTCTTGTATTTCTTTTACCTACCTTTTTAAAAGTAGAGTCTCTCAATATGTATTAAATTTCAACGGAGTTGATAAATACTTTTATTGTATGTGAAGTCTTAATGAAGTAAGACACTTCACTGCTGCTCTTAGCCATTCAGTAGCAGGCATATGCCTGGCTTTGCTGTCCGTCCACTGATGTGCTTCTGTCTAATACTGGAGCTCATCATAAAGAGCCTTCATTTGCAGATTTAACCTTTTGGAGACTCAGGAGGGGCAGATTTAGGCCTGAGTGGAGAATGACTTTTTTATGGGAGCCCATGGTTTGGAAAGACTGTCCATGGGGCTTTTGCCTGAGAAGAGTCATTGGATTTCCCAGTGATGGCACTTTTAGGAGGTGAATGTTCAAACAGAGATAAAAGAGGTGCTGCACTTTGTGCTAGGAAAAGTAATTTCAAAAGGCAGGTAATGATGGATAGGAATATTTTTGCTTTCTTTGGCACTGTGGTTAACCAAAGAGCTTGTTTTCTCGGGTTGAAAAAGGCAGCAAAGAAGGCAACACTACTGTTTTAGAAACTTTCTAAGCTTGTTTTTGGTATGGAGTGATATAAACTAAACACATGATGGCAAATTGTGCTGTAAAAGTTTATTAGTACTTCTCAGGGACAAATTTACACCTGGGGGAATACACTTAATGCTAGAGTATTGCTGCAGAAAATTACAATAGGGAACAGCTTGTTTGTCTTAGTGGTTTTCCTGTTTATAACACATGGAGGCATATCAGTCTGTGTGGTAATCTCAGGCACACACATGTACATGGTCAGCTTATCCTGTCCAAACTGGGGAGTGCCTAAAATTATTACCCTTTCATTTTGCTACCCTTAGGAAGGAATGAGCAGGGCACTTAATCAGGAAATATGGAAGTAACTTCCAACAGAAGACTCCTCTCGAGGCTAAAAAGAAAGCGATTTATTTTGCTGGCTGTGGCTTCTGGGTATGTTCCCAGCCTGTAATCTCCTCACAGTCAGAACACACTCCAGTCTCTTGGGAGACTCTTGTAGATGCCATGTTTGGTTTGGGTGGCAATGCTAATCCAGTCCCCTAATTCATACCAAAAGTGCCTGACAGTATGTTTGAAGAAATGTGGGAGTAATAGATTGCAGGCATAGAATGTTTTTGGCAGAAAATGCCGTTTTCTCTCCTCCTCCCCCACTATGTAACTTCAGTTGTGGAGATGAATTAATCTTGAACTTCTGAGGTCCAGAAACGCTTGAGGACACCTTGTGCTGTTACCCTCACCCCATGTGCCCACCAGCGTTTCCATATGCAGCAGAGTATTTCCAAATGGTATGGTTGTGCTGGTGATTGAAAATTACATCCCTGGTCATAGGCTTCCAGTTTATTGTGTAATTTTAATTACCAGTTCTCCTTGTAGAGCTCAGTGACCTGTCCTGGAGTACCAGTTGTTTTCGGAATGCTGTATATAGGACCTGCATGTGTTTCTGTGCTGTCAGCGCTCCTCCAAAGATTTGAAATAAGTAGTTATCTGGGATTTCCAATTGTTTTCCACTTGCCCGCAATGTCTTTGACCTGGTGGCATATGCTTAAGCTTGTTTCTTGACATGCTGTACAAGATGTTCTAATGGATTGGAGGCAATAGGCAAATCAGCTTGAGTTTCTCCACTTCTGTGTTATGATTTTGCAGGGCCTTTTCTCCCATCAAATGTTTGATGTCTTTTCCCATCACTGTGCTTGCTTCCATTGGTTGTTTTTGCTTTGAAAAAAAGGATCATCTTCAGCAGTCCCTTCCAACCCAAATTAGTCTATGATTCTATGATCTTTGAAAACAAGCGTCCTCAAAGCAGTGAAGTAGTCAAATTTTAGGAATATGCATAATCTAATTTTGTGGAGCTTGTTTCTTCTGTTGGCATCAGTGTATTGTGCCAGTTGTTTTCATCCGGTGTTAAAATTCTTATTGCTGCATGTGAATTACACAGCTTTAAAAGAACAGTTTTCAGAAGGGGGTATTGTAAAGGGTGCATAGAACATAATTAGCTGACCGACTCTTAAGTGAAAACTTAAACTGCCTTTTTTGTCAAGTTATTGACCATTTTTTCTGCCTAAGTTTCACCGGTTGGTGTTAATGATTTCTTACTTGTAACTGAGTGGTTTCTTGTAAATGAAGTTCTCCTTGAAACTATCTGTGAAAAACTGAAAATTGCTTAATGATGGATGGCTTTTGGATGCTTTTTAAGCAAGTATATTTTATTGGCAGCTTGTTGTTCTAGCTATTTTTAATCTCCATTTATGCAGGGAGCTTAAGGCACTGAATATGTTTTAGTATGGGATTTGTGAATGTTCCTAACACTATAATGCTATGACTAGGTGACAGCCTGACTTTAATAGCAAATAATAATGAAAATTAGAGAATCCTGGAATGTTCCATGGTTTTGGTGTTTTTCTTTGTGTTTTTTTTTGGTCCTGGGAGGAGACCCAGGTCTGCTGTTACATTCTAGACTGAAATGTGAAGAGTTAGCTGTAAATCTAAGGGAATCTAATGTGAGAGTGAAGTTAATTTACTACTTCCTTCTTTTGGCTCACACACTGCACCACTTAAAACTTCCTTAGATGACAAAATAAGTTAAATATCCAACTGGTTAAACTTGTCATGACTTAATAATTTTCATCCTATTAACAGACACACAGCTTCTCATTTGGCAAGATTGGCTATAAGGAAACTGACATTAACGTAACTTTAGTAAGAAGAGTGTAAAACCAGAAACAACTAACAGAATGTAAGTTAAAACAGGGTATGTCTTATATAAATTTATACCTTCTTTCACATATTTTTGACCTGCTAGGATATAGAAACCACCAAGTACCATGTACCTCTAGCCATGAAAAAGTGTTCTTTGTAAAGTCCAAGTGTACAAGGACAGCAGCCTGATGGAAAGCCTTTTATAACCCCTTCCTTGTAACAGTCTAAGTTCTATCACTGATGCGAGTTTGGCCTGTGTGCCCTGGGAGCTAGAAAGGATGTGAAAATTGAAAAGCCATAAACTTCATCATGCTCTGAGGAGTTGCAATATATGTAAAGCTTTTGCCTTTTTGCATCTTTCACAGAGGGCAGGGCAGTAGATTGTGCTTTGGGAGCTGACTGGATAGCTGAGGTTATCTTTAAGATACCTTAAAGGTTTTTAGGAAGTGTTGAGGATTTCACTCCTTAAATAATAAATATGGCAAGTGTTCCTACATGTGCAGAAGTGGCAAAAGCATTGGAGCAGCACAATCTATATAGATCTTGCTCTTCAGTGCTTCTGTCTTTCAGGTACAAAGTCTTTGAGACCAGAGTGAAAAATTGTAAATCCCTTGTGATAAGTATTTTCTTTATTATTTTTCTCTTTTCTTTATTCAGAGAAAGCAGGTGGTTTCATGCAACTGTTATAGCTGTAAACTACTCCTTTTAAATCATTTAGCAGGCCACTGAGTGGTTCTGAATCACTCCTTTGGTTATGTGGTACTGGAGGAAACTGTTGCCTCATGTCCTGGTGAAGTGCAAAAGCCTGACAAATTCCTGTGGTAACAAATTAATTTTATATGAAAAATACTACCCCTGTAAAAGTGAGTCCAGTTCCCATTTGTGGTGCATGGACACAGCACCCCCTCCGCCCCCCCCCAATCCCAGGAGCAGCTTGCCCCCCATTCAGTGAGCTCTGCAGTTCACCGTGAAGAGGAGGCTTGAGCCCTCCAACTGTAATTGGCAGCCCAAGAGCTCCCTGTCACTTGGAGATGACAGTGGGGGCTCTGACACCAGTGAGCATTCAACCCATTCACTGCTTGATTGCAGGAAGGGAGCTGGGGGAGGTGGTTTCCATTTTCTTGTGCTCCATGTGACTGTTTCCATAAAAGCTGCCCCTGTCTGCTCTGGAATTGCAGCAGCACGAATCATTGAGCTGGCTTTGAGAAGCTGAGCCCTGGAGCACACCCAGGTTGAAGAGCCCAGCCCATGGTCTGTGCCAAGACAGCATGAGCACTGCAACCCTGGCAGTAGAAATCAATGGCAGAAACCATCCCAAAGCTTCGGCAAGGGGTGAGGATCTCATCTGGAGACCAGAGAAGACCGTGCCCACATGAGACAGCATTTTCAAAGCCTTTTCTTGAGCCTGCTAAATAGTTCTGGTATGGGAAAATGGATGAGTGTTTAAGCTGGTTGGGATGGTACTTCCACCTCTGGTATTTCCCTTCCTGCTAAATGGGTTGAGGCAGGTTGTGGTGCCTGTATCTCTGAGTGACCAATTTCTATGTAGTTAATTGTGGCAAAACGCATCCCTGAAATGCAGGTGCTGTGAAACTGCTGTGACACTGCAGCCGTTGCAAGCAATAAATACCATCCAAAGCACTGATGATTTTTTTTTTTATTTGTCCCTTCCAAGAACTCGGACAAATGCCAGAATTTATTTTTAAACTTTAAATATTTGTGATGGCTCATTTTTCTTTCCTTACTATTTTGGGAACAGACTTCATTTTGCTTTACATTGTTTCTGTTTGGACTCTTTTTGACATTGGTTCTCTCTCCCTCCCCTTCGGTAACAAAATGATCTAATGTCCTGTGTTGACTGAACTGTTGGCTGGTGGGTTCAACACAAGGTTTCTTGGTTCAGGGAATGAGCAGAATGTATTTACAGGGCTTCTGCTGTGTCCACCCACCAAAAGTTATCTAAAAATCTAATGTTTCTGACTGCATAATCTGTATGTATTTAATTTTGGTGTTAACACTGTGTTTCGTGTCTTGAAAGGAATATTCCTGGGTGCAGCTCTGGAGAACTGTGTGGTGGGCAGCCAGTTTAATACTTAATGTTTAGGTATTACTAAGATTATTCTATTGTAGGCATTTATCTCATATCTATCCTTAATTCTTTAATGCAGTGGTTCTTATATTGTCAGCCTTGAAAAGGTTGCAAAGGCAGTAAAGGCAAAATGCAGCTTAATAAAATTCTGTAGATCTCTGCCTATTGCTTTTCTGATTGCCAGCACTGTTTGGGAGCCAGTGCTCCCATCTATGTCAGAGGCACAGAAACCACTATGATTTCTCATTGTCCTCATCCCATGAAGTCAGTAGGATTGTTAAACTACAGCAAGGCATCTGTCTTTCATGATGATACCTCCAAAGGCCTATTTGTCTCATTAGTGACTGGTTTCATCAGTTGGGATCAGGGACCTCCTTTGGTACAGACTCTTATATAAACAGCAGCTATGTTCATGGCTATAAACAGCTGGGGAGATAGTCACTGTGATGGATGAGGAGCTTGTGAGGTTTGGATATGTGTTGATGGGTTGTTTTCTTAAAATAGCCATCCCCAAAATGATCCAAAAGAGTATATAAGCTGTCTAAATCTTGGGAGAGAGTAAAGTATAGTCTGGAGATCCCATGAGAAAGGTTTTCTTCACTTACACTTGACAGTTCTGGTTTGTTTGTAGATTTGTTGTAAGGGTGTTTCTGGGAATGTGTATGCTCTCATCCTTCTGGTTCCAGCCAGAACCAGAAGGAAAAGAAAGGTCAGAAATAATTAGTATCTTACTAAGGAAAAGAAAAAAAGAAATACAAAGCCTTAAAAAGCTCATGCAAAGCTTTGTGTATGTGTTTTATTTTGTACGTAGCTGCAGTCTTTGCCAGCTGAACAGTGCCAGTATTCTGCTGGTGGCTGAGAAGCAGGAAGTGAAATGAATGTGTATGAAGAAGAAATGAAGAACATGCGTGCTGCATGTATTTCTCTCTCTATATATATAACATATATTCCTAATGTCAATATGCAAGGAGTATTTAAACAAATTTAGGATGTGATCATACATTTCTAATTGTCATACTTCTCTCATCTTCCTCCTCAGCTTGAATTTTTTCCTACTTGAATTCTGTGTGTGTAGGTTTGGAGAACTTCTTAGAGGTCTGTTTTACATGAGAGGCAAAGGGAAATCTAGTCAGACAGATAAATGCTTATGCTTTGTGAAGCATTTTGCAACAGACTCCTTACAAAATATAATAGATACCTGGGAAACTTCTACACAACAAAATGGATGTTCTTCAGAATGTTTGTTTTCCTACTACCAAATCACTACTATTGAACACATTCCTCCAGTGCCAGTCTGGATGATAAGTATAGGCCACAAGAGAAGTGTTGTACAGCAGTTTGCCTTTGCCAGCAGCTCAGCATTATCAAAAAGAGCTTATGATACCTGGAGAGCATAGCACATAGGTTAGCTTAGGTTGCCAAGAAGTGTGCTGCCAAACTTACATTCCACCTAGGCACTCATTGGCGTATGCTAGACCTAAAGCTGAATCTAGGCCTTGGCAGGGGAATTTAATGTACCTCTGTTGTAAACCACTTCTCTCTTACAACCTTTTTGTCAGCTGACAGCTGTCAAAACCGTGTGCTTGCAACTACAGGTTGCAGTGTTTCGTGTGAGTGTGCTCATTTCCTTCATGGATTGGTAATAACATAGTTAAGGAGAGGTATGATCAGGTTTAGCTCATTTGTGTACCACTTGCAATTGTGGACAGATGGAATATCTTTATTCAGCTTTGTCCTCACCATTTGATCTCTGCTCCACTCAGAAGAGATTTTCCTTTTGCAGTGTTGTGAGAAGTTATTTTTGTGGATGCATACTACTGAATCAGGGTATGAAAGACAGGACTACATCAAGCTGCGGGCTGCAAATTATTATCTTATGTATACAGTAAACACAGATGATGGAAGTCTTGACCCACAAGATTGCTTCATTAGACAGATGGATGAAACTAACTAAAAATATGCAAGTTTATTTCATTCCCTTAGGAAAGGCCTTTGGGTCATAAAGACTCTATACAAACAGATCTTTACTTTGCTATTATTGCCACTAATTTACTAATATTTTGACTAATACTTGCAGCTTTTTAGTATACTTTTTTATCTTATCCTACATTTCATGCAGACCATACATTTCTGAGTAATGAGCTGGAATCAACTCTAGTCATTTGCGTAACTAAATCTTTTGCTGTTGCCCTTTTCTCTTGCTCATATGAAGAGAAAGCGAGGCTGTTTTTTGTTAATTATATTTAGAAAACCCATCCCTAATCAAAATACATTTGAAAAATAAAGCCTGCTTAGAAGGAAGGTTGTAAGATATCTCAGCTTCTAAGAGATATACATTAGCTTATAACTAAGATGTATAACTAAGATATATATATATTAACTAAGGAAAAGCAAACAGTAAGGGTGTATTATAGTACTGTCTAAAAATTCCTTACAAGACATCAACTTTAACTGTGCTAGTCATAAACAAAAGCACTCTTAGGAACAGTCCTTTACCCTTTGGGCATGACAGTCTGTCAGGACCACCCTTACCCTCTTTGCTTGAGAACCATTCCAGCTCAGTCATTAAAGCTGTTACTTCATTACACTTTAGGCCCCCTGGAAGAAAGAAGTTATTCTACTGCAGGGGAAGGTAGTGTGTTTGAGGAGTTTGTCTGGAACAAGGTGCCAATAGTGGTCATACAAGAGAAAAATGTCAGCAGCCCTGGTGTAAATGAGACTGATGTACATGACTGGGTGATGCTCATCTCATTTTCCATGTTTGAAGCTATTTACGTTTGGTTGCCCTTACAATTAATTTTAAGAAATCATCATTCTTGGGGCACAATTCACTTGGTCCACTCCACATGTGTGTTTCAGGGCAAGACAAGTCAAACTCCATTGAGTAGGGCTCCACTGGCTCACAAGAACACCAAGGGCAATTTGTTGGAGATAGACATCTGTATTACAGATGTCTACATTCAGCCAAATGAATCCCACCCTATCCAGTCCAGTGTTGTCTGGCATTATTTGCGAGTTGAGAAGCACAAATGCTCGGTGCTAATGATGCGCTGAGCTGTTCCCAGTATTCTATTTGTTAATTGAATCAGACTGAATTTTAGCCAAAGGACTGCAATAGAGAAGTGTTACACCCCATCCCCAACAGTCAAATAATGAGAACATAGATTTTTCACCTATAAATCTGAACTCCACTAGACATAAAAGGTCTAGTTGAGTAAGATGAAAGCGAGCAGAGCACAACTGCTGTCCTGTGTTCCTGTCTCTTCGCTCTGCTGATCATGGGGTAAAGATACAGAAGTCTTCTGTGCATCCAAATCCTACTCATTTTGTTCAGCTTCACTGAAATGTGGTGTGATGGCTATCCATAATCACCAAATTTGTGTTCCTGTATTACAGCAGGGTATCCCACCTTGCTCTAAAGTGGCAACCAATATGTGTGGGAGCTCATCATAGCCTTTCTGTTGGTAGTTTTAGTAGTAGTGGTTGGATCAGAGCCCTGGCGAACAACCCAACAGCTGTGAAAGATGTTAGTTAAATGGTTTTAAATGGTTTATATTACTCTCACTGAAGAGCTTAGTGGTAGCATTGTTATAGTCTACTTCTTTTTCTGGTTGGAAATGTCTGTAAAGTTACCTCGTGTTTGAAGACAGCCATATTTTACACCTCATCTTTTGAAACTTGAGTGGACATAAGGATGAAATCTGCTTTGTTGTAAATGAGATGTACATGTATTCAAAAGTACAGGTCTCTTATGATTTTTGTCATCACTTAGGAGTCTGGAGAAAAATCTGAGTTCCTTTTAGAAAATTTAGCAGTCAGCCAGTTTGTTTGTTTTTTCTTTTTTTTACTGGAAATCTTCAATTTTCTGTGGAAAGTAAACATTTTTGGGGAAAAAAAAAAATACAGGTTTTTCCTGGAAAGTTTTCACTTATCCTATTGTTGAAACATTGTCAGCTCCTTTGAGTTGAAATGAGTAACTGTAGAACCATCTATGTAAGACTGAAGTAATACAGTAGTACATGTGAAGGCAAAAAAACATGTGGGGTTTGTCTCTTAAGAGCTGCTGTGTTGAGGTTGTTCCAAAGCGGGCTGACATTGATGGAAAGTTTTGTACTAATCTGAAATGGCTTTTGCTGGGTATTGTAAGGAGAAATCATTGCCTTTCTGTAGCAAACATGACTTCTGCTTCAGCAATACAAGGAGGGACTGATCTGCTACCTTAGTGATTTCTGTTCTGCAAGTGACAAGTACCATCTCTGCCCACCATCTCTGACCCACACATTTGCAGCACTGCACAGCTTGTGCACTCTCCGCCTCCTCCTCCCCCCTTCCCAGGAGAGGGCAGCCCCTTCCCATGGCACATCTGGCAGAGGGGTCATGCAGTGCCAATGGATCATGGACCCGGCATTTTCCTCACTGGGTAGCAGATGTGAGAATGACTCCTGGAAAGGTTCTCTTGACTTTGGCTGACTTCATTCTGTCCTGTTTGCTTAACTTCCTCAACGTGCAGTAAGGAAGTTGTTATAACATTCTGTTTCTTTCCTTCCCAACAGTGTTCACCTTAAAAGCTTTAGAAGCGCAGCGAGGCAGAGACAGGAGTTTCTCTTGCTCTGTGCCAGCTTCTTTTGAGGCCAGGCTGCCATGATAAAAATAAACACCTTTCTGCTGGTCAAGCACTGCTTTCAGTGGAAAATGATGGCACTCTCTATTTTTATTTCTGTAACTCTTTGGGTTCTATAGTGAACTTTAAAACTTCCTCTGTATCTTTTGGCTTTTGCTGAATTAGTGTTTCCTGCCTTAACTGAACAGCAAGGAAAACATCAAAGAAAACAAGTGGACAGGCAAGAAACATGTCAGTAGGCAAGAAAAGACAGGCAGTTTTCCTGCTAGTGAAAGGGCATTTTAATCTGCATGGATTAGGTAGCAGTGACTGAGGATGAAGCTGAGCTGGTAAAGGAATGTGCCCATTCTTCCCAGTAGCACATTCTTCCCTTGTGTATAAGCGAAGCATACTTGATGTTTATATGGTCACCACCACATCTGTGACAGATCTAATTTGCCGCCTTGTGAGTGGAAAAGTTAATCTCAGTAAGGTGATTTATTTACAGTCTACAAAAAAGTAACATGAAGAAAAGGCAGAGTTGGTCTCACAATGTGATGGATTAAAAAGTCTAAATTGTGTGTAGCACACAAACTTTTAGAGTCTATTCTTAGTCTGTTTCCTTTCTACAGTAAACACTGCTGCTTTTAATGTAAGAGCAATTTTTTCTCATTTATTAGCACTGAAATAATCTGTTGAGTTTTCCCTTTTGGAGATCTCCCTGCTTCATTTTAACTCACCAGCATGATTATGAGATAGGCCCTTGATCCCTGGCTGCATTGCAAAGAGAAGATTTAATCCTTAAGGAGCCTTCACTGCTGTTTCTTGGGATGCAGTTCCTGTAATGCCCTTCAGAAGGGAGAGTTAGTTCAGTTTGTAGGAATTACTTCCTCTAAACCTGGAAAAAAATATTTGTAGTTACTAGTGGTATGAGCCTCAGATCAGCACCTCAATATTATTAAACTCAAATCTTTTTGAATTACATGTAGTTACTCAACTTAAACTTCACCTTAGAACAACTGATTCTGCATCATCCGGGATGACTCCTATCCTACGGATGTCCCTACGCCCATCAACAAGGACTTCTGGCATCTCTCTGCTTGTGAGGTCTTTTTGCTCTGCCTGCTTGCCATGTAGCATCAAATAAGGCAAGGATGTGCTAGCTGAGAGGAACTTAAGACCTTATAAGTCTATCCATAGAGGCCAGGGAATGCCAGACCTTCATTCAGAGAAGTGAGGGGAAGCATTGCAGTGTCCTAGGGATGCTCCTGCAGGAATTGGGTCCTAATCCTGACAACAGGCTCCCCTCCTGCCTCTGGGCTTTCATCTTATTCTGGGGTTTCAACTCACACCTTGGAGATGGGGTTTTCCTTCCTTTTGCCAGACGTACCAGCACATCTCGGAGTAAGATGGAATAAAATAGATCATGGGCCATGGCATGTTGCCATGTGAATGAATGGTGAGTTTTAGCAGTTTTCTTAGGACATAAAAAGAAAATAGTTGATAAAAAAATCAAACAAACAAAAAAACTCCTACCAAACCCCACACAAACCCAAACACAAACTATATAAAGCTTTATAGTATAAGCAAGTGGCTGATGTTTCCCTGATGGTAACATTTTGTAGCCCTCATCTGATGTATAAATAAGGCATAGCAAATAATATTGCTGCAGAAAGTTGCCTTGGGCTGTTGAGTAGGACTTGTGAGGGAGAAGAGACGTTTCTGAAGACACTTCTCATGCCTATATTCTTCTTCAAGATTTGCTGCAAGGATGCTCCCTTTTTCCTGGGCTGGCTGGCGGAGGGTGGCCCTCATGACACTGTTCACCCCTGGTCGCCATAGGGTGGTCTGGCCACCCTTGTTCATTGCAGTGAGATGCTGTGTGGTTGCGGGCTCATCAGCTGTTCTTCAATAGCTACGCTTCTGCTCACTTAGATACATCTGGCCTGCACCTCACTGCATGGTGCAGGTCCTTGTAGTGTGTCCTGGGAGGTTGCCAAAGAGCTCATGCAGCTACTACCTAAAAGGAGGATGGATCCAAAAGGTAGCTGTCTCTTCTCCCAAGTTACAAGTAGGACAAGAGGAAACTGCCTCAAGCTGCAACAGGGGAGGTTAGGCTGGATAGTAGGAACAATGTCTTCCTGAAAGGCTGTTGAAGCATTGGAACAGTCTGCCCAGGGCAATGATGGATTCACCATCCTTGGAAGTGTTCACACGCTGTGTAGGTGGGGCCCTCAGTGACATGGATTAGTGGTGGCCTTTGCAGTGCTGGGGGAACAGTTGGACTTGATGATCCTAAAGGTGTTTTCCAACCTGGCTGATTCTATAACTCTATGAAATTGACTTCAGACACTGGAGTGCTATTGCTAAAATATGGTTTACTAAAATGATGTGAGCTTAGCTCTTTGCTACTTCTGCATGTAAACGTGCTGAAGGGAACACAGATGCAAGGAAGGCGGGGAAACCTCCTCCCATGGCTTCTGACCAAAGAGTTCATGTTTGTGTGAAGATTTATAGCTGTGTAATAACATTCCTCTAGATTAGCATGATATTTTAGGTATCAGAGCTGCATCAATCAGTGTGCGAAGGAAATCTTGACAGGGCAGGAAGCTGAGAGATAAACTCTCATGCCTGCAACCATCGTACGCACACAGCTTCATGTTCGCAGTACACGTGGCATAAGGCAGCTTGTCAAAGGCAGAATTGTCCCTGAAGGTTTCTGAGTGGCAGAACTGCCATTTCCCTGGCTCCTGAAGGGAAGAAAACAGACCACTTTCTTATTTGTCCATAAAGCATTGTGGTGGGTTGCATTGCCTGTACCCTATTAATTCTATCTACCAGTATCACCTGGGGTATGACAAGGAGGTCGTAGGGAGTCTGGCCTCTCTATGATGCACAAATATACTGTGTAAGATTGCAGTTTTACTCTTAGGAGGTAGGAGAGAAGCTTTCCACTTGGGAATCCCTACATTTGTTAGATGCTGCTCCCCTCACCCCTGGCTTTCCCTTCCTCTGCTTTCTATTGCAGGTCTGTCTGCCTGTGCTGCTTTCTCACAGTCCTTATTTTTGTTCTTTTTCTCCATGAGAGCCAGAGCTGATCTGGTCTTTGATGGTTTTGTGGCATTGCTGCTTTCCCACAGTGTGTGGCTTCCGTGTCTGGGCTGTCACCAGTCCTCCCAGGAAGCAGCTTCAAAACTGCCTTGTTTAATGACTGAACAACCTCACGCTCTGTCTTATGATTTCTCAGACATTCTTTAACCATTTTATGCCATCATGTGTGGCATTATAGAACAGTAGTTTTGTGGCAAATTATCTAGGAGCACAGTGCTGATAGTATTATCTAGCAAAGATATGAGTGTAATCAGAAGTGCTCTTCCTTATGTCTAAGCTTTGCTTTACGTGGCTTTCTTGGCATCATGGACTGCTGTCATGCAGTAATATATATAAAGCTATGTGAAGTCATCTTCCACTCTTATAGATTTAGCTAGCAGGTCAGTTCAGGAGACTTTGCAAATTACTTTAATGCCTTTCTTAAAAAGATGAGCACAAAACATATTTGGCTGTTTCCAAGTGCTACCTTCATCTGCTTACCTATTTTATTCGGTTTAATTTATGCTTTTGGCACAGGGCCTTTCTGTCCTGCTTGTGTTAGGACAGCATCATTGGCATCTACTGTAAATGAGATTCTGTATCCTATGTTGATGCTCAGTTTCTGTCTCGCCCAGAAAAAGAATTACTAAAGATAATTTTTTTTGACATATTGAGAAACAGTGAAATATTTACTAAAAAAAGGAAAAAAATCTCATTTTTTTGTAGGGGAGTTCCTAAGAGCCTAAGGTGTGGAAATTATAAGGAAATAATGAGTAATACAAGATCAGAAAGTAGATCCATCTCTTTTTGTTCCACTGCTCCTCTCATCAGTCACATGTCAGTTACAGAAATTACAGTGTGCAATAATACCATATAACACTAGCAGAGATAATTTTTAGTCAGCTCTCCAGGCGTAGGTGAAAATTGTCTCAGAAATTCATATTTGTGTTAATACATGGGCAACAAAAATAGCAGTTTAATTAAAAAAGCTAGCTGTCACATTTGGTTAGGCAGTGGTAAAATTTTGCTTAATGATCTAGTTCAGCCCATGCATCTGTCTGTGCATCTCCCAAGCCGCCAGTGTCAGAAAATGCAGTTAGTCTCAGTTCTTCAGTTTCATCAGAGTTCACTTTGTCAGAGTCAAAAGTATTCCAGGGATTTAATTACACAGTGTGTTTTCCTGGGTTTCCTATGGGCAGATTGCACATGGATATGCCATTGTATTCCAACGCAATGTAAGAAGTACGACTTAGGGCATGAAATATTTGTGAGCCCTGGCCAGGCACCTCCTCAGCCTCTGTTTTGCTAACATAACTTTTTCAACAACAACAAAAACCCACTTTCTTTTTGAAGTATGTGCCTTTTATGAGGCAGATGTCTCCTTTTAGTTTTGAGCTGCAGACACAGTTTCTTATTATACTTAATGTTGGCTTTAGACTTAGAGGTGTCATTTTGGGGATGCATTCTGGACATACCGAGAAGGGGGTTTTCTGCATCAGAAGATAAGGGGACCACAAAGATGCTCTAGCTACACAGTGGTGATGCAGCTGTAGCTTTAGCTTCTTGCCATTTAGAAACAGACGATGGACAAAGAATCCTTTCTAAAGAAGCCACATTAATTGTTCTACTTTAGAAAGAACTGTTCACAGGAGATGATGTGAGTGCAGGCGGCATGGGCTGCTCAGGGTGGATCAACTTGCATCTTTTCAGCAGAGCAGACCCACTTCCAGATGTCAGTGATGTGTGGTGATCCTTCCTCCTGGGATTTTTGTGGGAACCTGAAATTTCCTTTAAGCAGAAAGTCAAGTTCCAAGGAAACTACAGGAAAGTAACCAGCCTGCAGCTTCTCCTTACAGACTTTGCTACAATGGAAGAGTCAAAATGACAGTATATGGGGAATTCTGCATGAAAATCGATAGGCAAGTTTGTGTTTCTGCTAGGGACTTATTCTAGGATTTGTTTCTGTGAGTAGTTTTCAGTCTGATTGGGTAAAACTTAAGTGAGTCCACCTACACTTGTAGATGAATACTTTCAGTAGTTTTCACATCTATAACTCAGTGCTTGTCTGTAAATGAAACAGTTTTTATCTTTCTGTGGTAGTCGTGGTTGTATACGTGGGCAGGTAGTCTGTTGAAGGCTCCAGAGCTCTCCCTTTCCTAGAAACCATTCTTGGTCTTTAATTTTTATTCTGTGTTCCAAAAAAGACCTTTATTTTTCCTGGGCTGTTGAATGGGCTCTCTGAGGAGTTTGTCCATCCACTGCCTTCTTTTTGAGGCATGGACTTTTTAAAAGGCTTCAGAGGTGGACTGTGTTCAAAGAAATATGGCAATAGTGTTAGCATAGTTCGTGTCAGAAACAGCAGAGATGATGTCTGAAGTAATTTCTACAAATAGTGCTCTATTCTTTCACTGAAAATGCCTATTCATCAAGGCAATGAATTTTGTCTTTTCAGGAATGCAAGCTACAGGACATGTGGGACTCCCGGGTTGTTTTTTTACCAAATAAGAAATACACTGAAAAGAAAAGCTTTCCAGAACATAATAAACTGCTTGTGTCTCAAAGCGTGGTGGGGGAAAAAAGACCTTCTGGATGAGATACCCAAATTTGAATTCATTGCTTCATCTAACCCAAAGAAGCTGCTCTTGCTTTTCATAAATCTCTCATCACACTGTGCAACGGGAATGTGCACTGTAGTTCTGCAAGTCCTGAGTCAGTATGCTCATATCCATGTAGTAGCCATGTTGTTGTATAAATTTATTTTTACTATGGTTTCCAGTGCTTTCCTTGCCTGAGGGAATTCACATCTCGAAAAATTAATCCTTCTGTGGCAGAGACCTTGAAGCTAAGGATTATTGAGAGGGTCATAAACTCTCTCATATATAAAAATACTTTACCAAGTAGTGCAAGAAAGCCTTGCAAGAATTACGTGAAATTAGGCCTGAACCAAAACTTCCTCTAGTACAAACATTTGAGACAGGACTACTTTCTCTCTGTTCCAGAGCCAGACCTATAATGCAGTCTTCATTGGTGAAGCCTTAGCCAGCTCTTCAGTTAGAAGATGTATTAGCCAGCTTCTGGAATATAAATGTGGACTCAATGAGAGATTCATTACATACCACAGAGCGAATTGGTTCATGTTAGATAAAAGCATCTGTGCTTTTCTTATCTTGCAGAATCTCAACATTTAAATTGGGTGTCTTTTTTCAGGTTACTGCCTTGCACACTGAAGGAGGTGGGTCAGTCTCAACTGTCCGTAGCACTACCCACCTCTTTCTCTTGAATTATTTCTCTATAGTGATTATCACCCCACCTTTATCAAAATCAGGTCCCATGCGCCCCAGCTTTCTTCTTCATTTTCTATATATTTCTGAATTTTGTCATGGTCTTTTCTAGTTTGGGCTAAACTTAATCACTTAGCATCACTTATTTTCCCCAATCGTTTTAAATTGCATTAAACAGTGGTCCTCAGTGTTTGAATGCCGGACTGCACTCTTAACCTCTTGCTATGTCTCTTCTATTAATGGTTTAATGTGATAAAAATTCTGACATGAATTATCCAGGGAAGGAAAATGTTCATGTGAAACACAATGCCTGGAGCATAGACCTGAGGTTCATGGAAATTAAAGCTTTTAGTAACAGTACCACATCACTAGGAGTTTGCCCTCATTAACCTTCTCCTCCTTCCCTTCCCCCCAAAAGAAAGTGCCCCACAAAATCCCAAAGTAAGCCAAAAAAAAAAAGTAAGAGATGCAGGTAAAGGCTTACGTTTTAAGTTTTTTTGTTTGTTTGTTTACAAATAAATTACTTTCTTATAGGGAAATAATAATTTTTATATGGAAATTTTTATATGGAAATACTAATTTTTCTCCTGTCAAGTATATGCTATGTTTTATAAATTACTTTGGAAGCACTGAGATGTCATTGTTGAACACCTAAAGACAGGAAGTGTCTGCTTCTCTCTGTGCTTTGGGTGCACTCAGGTCTGGTCTGGTTCTTTTCTTGGTGTCCCTCCTAAAAATAGTCCCCAGAGTATTCAGTGGTCCCTCTGCAGACCCCCCACGGGGCACACAGTAACGTTCGAAGCATCTTCTGTTTGACAGATGCAATACTAAACTTGTCTGGGTAGTTACCATCTCCAGCCAAGAAATCCTGGTGTTTGATCTTCAAGGCATGCATCCCTACCGTTTGAACTCAAGGGATCACTTTATTAGCTGCTACCATTAGCAGTCACCATCTCCTTTGTGAACCAGCCAGCAACTAGCCAGTGTATGAGAAGCATTCCTGACCACCCAGTTTGTTGTTTAAATCATCCAGAGAGTTTAAAAAGCCCCAAGCCCTTGCACCACCACCACCACCACCAAACTTGGCATGTCCTAGAGAGCTTTGTTTGGAGCTGTTGTCGTTTCCCTAAGAGGAAATATTGTATGTTTGAAGTCCGGGGCTGGGAGCTCAGAAATCTGAGTTGAGTTCTGAGCTGTAAAGCCGTAATCTGATGTGAAGCTGGGAAGGCACTTGCAATTTTTCTTTGCTTTCTGATCTCTGAGTCTCCCCTCCCCTCTTGCCCTTGAGTAGTCACGCCTGTTTGCTCCACAGGCTTTTTGCACTCTAAGGACAGTCTGTAACTTGCTTGAAGTTCCTATGGTGATCATGTGTTTTATGTATTTGTGTATTACTGGAACCCTGTCTGAATCCAGCTCAGAATTCAGGACAGTTCTGCCAGACAATTTAATCTGTGTTTTGTTTTTGTTGGATTTTTTTTCTTTGCATTCTGTATTTTCTTCTCCCTTTGGGTGTTTTGGCGAAGGAAATTGCCAAATCTCACTGTGGTGCAGAGAGTTTGGGTGACGGTGTGCAGATTGGTTACTCATGACTGCCAACAGGGTTGTGAAAGACAGAGTGCTCCAGGGTCAGCGGCCAAGGCAATAGATCACAGAGATGCTTTCAAGTTGAAGGCATTGATTGTTTGCTTTAAAGTTCTTCTCGTCTTCCACACATATTGTGTGTGTGCATTTATCTGCCAGCTGGGCTCCATCAGTCGTGTTCTGTAAATATATTTTTCACAATACTTTCAATCATGTTCTGTATTTGGAACCTTCTGTTAAGCTGTTCCACTTCAAATCTATTTTAGTCCTTCATAGAGCCACAGCTTAAACCTTGTACCCTGTGTTATAAATATCTGCTGATGTTTTCCAATAAAAGCAGAATAAGCTGTTATTTGGCCTGTTGATAACAGCAAATTGCACTGAAGGGCTTGAGTTTTAGCACCTGAAGCTGTGACTTTGTTATATCTCCTAAGGAAAACAAGGCCTGGTGAGCTGGGAAACTGTGTGGGAAGACTGAAAAGCTGTAGCTAAGTGGGTTTGGCCTTCCTTCCTCTGACATAGCGATGAGCCAGTTGCCCAGCATGATAACAGTCTGATCTTGTAGGTGCTTTTATTTCAAATGGACCGAAAAGGCATAGGTTTAGATTATCCCTTCTGACTTAAGGCAGTTAACTGCTGTGAAGTGAGGGCCTCATTGCTGAAGTCTGGCTGTGCTGGTAAACGAGGGAGGCTGATACCTCTAGGAGGCAGGTGACTTTGCGTCTTGGTGATGAGAGTGAGTGTGAAAGAAAGAAAATCATAGAATCACAGAGTGGTTTGGGTTGGAAGGGACCTTAATACTCATCCAGTTCTAACCCCCTGCCATGGGCAGGGACACCTTCTACAGGACAAGGCTGCTGCAAGTCCCTTCCAGCCTCCCTTGAACACTGCCAAAGAGAAGACACCTAAGCATCCAGTTTGAGCCTTACCTGAAGGTGTTGACTCTGGGATATCTCTAGACTATTTTCAGGAGATAGCAGCTCGCAGATATTGATGGAGCCAGTATTTCATTTGCTTTTCCTCACCTCCAGCAGCTAGCACCAGCTTAGCCCCAGAGAATAGCCAAGGGAGGCAGAGATGAGATTTTGGTTAGAAGATGAGCCTGGGAGGCATGTAGCTGACAGCTTTTTCTTTGAGTGACTGTCAGTAATCTGGGGGATCTGTTTTATCTGAGTATGACAGCAGCAGCTGGTTGGTACTGAGCTCCTTGTGGATGACAGAAGCTTACCTGGATTCAAAAAGTGATCACATGAATCTGTGGCATAATACTTTAAAGATAAATGCAAAGATACAGTCCTGGACTCAAAGAGCCTTGAGGGGTATCCCTGTGTGCTTGGCCTTTGCTTATTCTGCTCTGATAGAATCTGCCTTTCTATTCATAAAACAATGGCTGTGGTTGGCAGTGGGCACAGACTGAGACAGACCTGTGGTCCTTCCCAGTACTCTTACCCTCTATTTACACCCTCCTGAATATTTGAAGTTAATTATAGTTCAAATGCAGGGGTTATAGGAGCTCCTTACTCAGGGTTATAGTGAGTTTAGCAAGTTTGCTGTTGCAGATGGCTGACAGCCGTTTTCTAATAACTTGTTTTGTGAGTAGTATCTTCATCCAAGGCTGCATTTTACAGTGACAGGTAGAAAGGTACAGAAAAGCTGTGTCTGTAGACACACTGCAGGCAGGATAACCTGCAGCCAGGTAGGCTCTGGAATCAGAAGGGGCAGGGTCTGAGCTGAGAGGAGAGGCAAAGACAGAGTCTGCTCAACCTGAGAAAGAAGCCTGGAGAAGAATATGTGAGGCTCTTAAGATGAATGAGTTAAAGCCAGAGGGCTGTTTGAAAGGACATTTCCTCATACTGTAGTTCTCCCTCCCAGTTTTCTATAAATGTCTCATTTAATAAAAAGATGATGGTGGCAATCAGTTCCGCAGTGTTTCTTTGCAGGTGCGTTTCCAGCAACAGGGAGAAGGGAAAGGTTCTAAATTGCCCGTATTGTTATTAAACAATCCTAGTTTTTATCACTGTTTGCTTTTAAGAAATCAGCTTTTTGCACTGTATCCTGTTTTCATGGTCAGCTGGAAGTGCACTTGTTAATCAAGTAGGAAGCAAGTATTGCTTTAGGCTGGAAGTGGCATGAAAGTGAAGCGGGATTGAAAACCCTTCTTACCACGCCACCTCTTGTCTAACATTCTCTTTCTTCTCCAAGATACCATTGCAGAGGCCCAGAATGAATATCTTGGCAATTGTCGAAAGAATGAAAAATTATGTAAGCTGTTCTATGGTTTTTGTTTTTAGTTCTGAAGATAGTGGCTGTGTTTGTGTCTGGTCAAAAGACTCCTTGACAAGCCAATTTTTTTCCTACTGCTGGATCTAAAAGCAGTCCTGTGATTTAATAAAATCAGAAAGAAAGGGTCCCAAAGAGAGGCTGAAGCAACTTTGGAAACCTTTTGTGGTTCAGCATCACGCATTTTGAAAATAAGGGGAAAACTGAACTCCAGGGTCAGGCTGGGCTGGAGAAGACTCTGTGATTTCAGATTATATCATTAAGCTCTGGCAGACATGTTGTGAGGTGGGTCAGGCGGCTGAGGAGTGCTCCCAGAAATCTGATTTTATATGGAATAACAAAAAGCAGCTACAGCTGATAGCTATGTTCATCTAATTCTCAGAAGGGAAGAAATGGAGTGACAGTTGGCAATGCTTAAACATTTGAGGGTGTTTGATCCTCTCTTGGATTACACTAACATTATTATAATATTCTCTTTTCCCACACGGAAACACTGATGTCAGTATCTTAGGGATTCAGACTGCTTTGATTGTTTTAGTCTGTGGAACCCTGAGAGCTTCTGTGCAGGCTCTTTGGCCCATGTAGCTTGAAATCCATTCAACTGGAATTCTGTATGACTACCTTGGCGTAAGGCACAGGGGACATTTCCCCTCAACGTGGGGGCAAGTGTGCCTAACAGCAGATGAGGAACACTAGTCTGATTCTTTGTGATCAGTTTGAAGAGGGGGGTGTGGGTGAACAAAGTGGAGGTTATTTCAAGAAGTACAGTGCCAGAGGGGAGGGAGATAGTGAGATTTTAGCAGTTTTGTACCTGGAGTCATAACTGTTGCATCCTTTCATGTCCCAGAAGTAGCACCTTCCAAATTAGAGGTGTCGAATCCAATGCTGGTATTTACCATTTCTATGCTGTGTAGGATTTGAGTCACAAGGAACGGCAAATTGGTTCTTTGTAGAAGTGTAGGGGCAGAAACAAGGGGCTGGTCTGGAAAGAGGCAGCTAACATTTAGCAGGCCTGAAGAGCAATGGCGAGGAGCAGGAAGGATGCCAGAGCAATGTGAATAGGCAGAGATGGAGATTGGCTGGGATTTGGACAGCCCATTAGGACCAATCCAGGAGGAGTGAGGAAGTACCCTATGGCCTTAATGAAGACTTTGGTTTTCTGATTCCTTTGCAAAATAATACTTAGAGCAGTATGTCATTTCCGTATCTCATGAGCATTGGTTAATTTAAGGCTATGTGAATGCTAAATGAGTTTTGGCTCAGCCCTACACTGGAAAAAGTGGGAGGTAAAGCAGAAAGAAACTAAAAGGGAGAACAAAGGTTGGATTGAATAGAAGTGTTCTTGACAAAACTGTCCTTGGGGAAAAAAAAACAACCACCAACTCAGACATGTTCAAGTTAAATGTTTCATCCTGGTGAGGGCAATAATTGTTTCTTTTCTGTTTTAGGAAGGGGTTTTACAGAATGAAAGTAGTTGAAACAAAGAATTGTGCTTCAAAAGCATTTACAAAACCAGTGAAAACAGGGGTAGGTGGGGGGCTGATGGTAACATCTGCTAACCAAGACAGTGAATACAATATTTATCCTGGATATGGAAGGAATATTAGCTTCTCTCTGCCTGAGGAGAGGAAGAAGCCTAGGTAAGAAACTGAAAGATCTGTAGAAGATCAGGTTCTGAAATGAGTAGTCGCAGATATCAAAGCCATGGCAGAATAATCTCAGTTAATTCTTTCCATTTAAGTTCCTTCTTGAAATTCTTAGAAGGCTTCCTATGTGATTATTTCCTCATGGGAGACAAATGAGGTGAGTTGTTTCCAATAAAGTGGCAATGGAAGATGTGTGACAAACTGATGTAATGAATAATTGTGCTTGCATTTCCAGGACCAGCTGGTTCTCACCCAGAAATTTTGAGGAAACTCAAATAGGAAATAGCAAGCTATCAACTCCAGTTCAGAAGCTGCCACTTAATTTGTTTTTTGGCATCAGAGTAATGGCAGATGTGCTACAAATTTAACAGACTTTGTGGAGTTGAAATACTGTTTGTCTTCCTTACATGCCCGGGAAACTGATAGAAAGTATATGTATGTATTAAAATAGATTATGTCCGTAAGTCTGATGATAAAATGAGGAAAAATCAATGTTATTTTCTTGGGGGATGTCTATTTCTCACAAATCTGTTTGTGTTTACTAAAAGGAGTCAGTGAAGATACTATTCTGGATGTGATGTAAATGAACACCTAAAAAGGTTTTACAGGCGCCTTCCTCAGGTAGCCTTGTAGAAATTAAGCCCTCAAGAGGAAAGGTACTGTTGTGAATTAGGATCTGATTGAAGAGCAGGAATAAGTAGTCTGAGTTTGTAGTTGAAGAAGATTACTGGGGTGTCACAGAGGATTTTGCTGGATCTGTGCTTCAGAGTTGGTTCAGAAAAAGGTTAAAAGGTGAGATCGTAAGGTTTGACAATGATATAGTAGCATATACGGTAGGCAAAAATTGCCAATGGTACAGTTGTATTCAGGGTAGAGTAAAACAAAAGACGTTATTCCAGGTTTGCAGAAAGGTTTCAGAGTGAATGTGCATTAAAATGGCAGATTAAATTCCCAGTAACATGCATGGCATAAGCCAGCTGTAAATATACGCACAGTATAATAGGGTTTAAACTGGTTATTATAATTCAATATAGAAAAATTGAAATCATAATGGGTAGCTTTTTGGAAACATCAGCTCAAGCAACAGCCAGAAAGTCAATTCTGGATTAGAATTTATTAGGAGAGAAGTAGAGAGCCAAACTGAAGATGCATTTATGTTCAGGATATCTCTAGTGTGAGTGTATCTTGGGCCCTGTCATTTTTTTTGTGCTTTTGGAAAGGGGTATGACAAACTAGAAGAGGTTTAGAGAAATAAGGATAGCTAGAGGAACAAAATGACTTCAGAAGGTGATTGGGCAAATTCAAGAAAGAAAGGTGGTGAAGGGTTAATAAGAAAAATTTTAGGTAAAAATAATGTGTCTGAACTTAGAATCGTGGAATCTCAGACTGGTTTGTGTTGGAAGAAGCATTAAAGCTCATCCAGTTCCACCCCACTGCCATGAGCAGGGACACTTTCCACTAGAGCAGGTTGCTCAAAGTAACATCCAACCTGGTCTTGAACTCTGCCGGGGATGGGGCAGCCACAGTTTCTCTTGGGTGTATATAGCAGGAATAGTGGTCTCCTCTCAGCTCTTGTAGTATCCCCCTCAACATTCTTTGTTGGCTCCTGTATTCGCCATAGATAATGGCTCACTTGATCCCATGCAGTTAGTCTGGGCTCCTAGCTGAAGCTGCATTTCTCATGGGAGGACCCTCACTACAAGGCTGGCTCTGTGCTGTTCTGGTCTGGGCTTTGCAGTCTGGTAATGCTATTGTACTTCCTTTCAAGTGTTGTAATCTTCAGGCAAACAAAAAGGTAAGCTTTTAACCCAAACCTGATGGTTCAATCGTGAACTTGGTGGTGTGCCCTGAGTAAGGCTAAGAGTGGATGTAAACTTGACTTGCTCAAGTAGCTCTGGTCCTGTGTCAGAAATAGGAGCACTTCGTGGGAGAGGAGGATGTGAGATTTTCCTTAGTTGTTTTGGCGGACAAAAAGTATTCCTTTTGGATTCATAGCAAGATGATGTGTGCCTTTTTCACTCTTTTTACAGCAGGGTTTGTGCACTCCTTGGCACATCCCAGCTTGAGGCCATGGGCCTGTCAGTCACCTGCGAAGGTAGTTAGGACTTCCCCATGTATTTCATGCAGTCAGAGCACTATCACAGGAAGAGCCTGAGAAATCAAGCTTTGGGACCAACTGATTCCCAGATGGCCACAAAGCACTATAAACCTGATGAGGTGGAGCAAAGCAAATAGTCATGAGTGTGCCCTCTAATTTCAGTGTGTTGGAGGGTAACTGGCTACCGCTCTTTGTCATAGGAAAGAGTTCCTACTTTGTATCTAAGACTCCATTGCTTTTCAGAGATTTTCATATTGGTTTGTTCATTTAGTATTCTCTTTTGATGCCTGTCACAGGCCTGGCAGAACATGATAAAGAACTCAGGTTTGTTTATGTTGTTTTTAAAGAAGAGGGGGTAGAAAAAGTCTGGTAACCTGTTCTTAAAGATCTTAATTATGGATTCAAAATGAAACAGTTAGTAAAATAAACTAGCATAAAGCCATGTTAAAACTAACCCAGGCCAACTGTGTGCATGTGAAAGGGAAAAGTGGGTACGTGAGTGAAGAGACAAGCCCTATTCTAACAGTCTGTTGACACTGCCGGCATAAAATATGGTTGTTTATAGTATTTGGCAGAGGATTTCAGAGTAGATTCTTTGCTTTTATCTGCAGGGGGTAGGAAGCGTTCAGGCCATCTCTTGAAGTAGCTATAAATATTAACTTTATGAAACCAGTGTTAAAACTCTACAGAAACCTGCGGAGCCAGACAGCGTAACTCATTGATACAAACGTATTTGGGAACTGGCAGGGCTGTCCACAGAAGAAAGAAAAAGGTTGGAGTATGAAGACCTCATTACTTATCTGTAGTATCCATTGCAAAGCAAATGAGAACTTCAGGGTTGGGTATTGTTTTGGTGGCATGCTTTGATTCAGGCCTGACTTGTGAGGTTGCACTCCTACATGTGTTCACAGCAGGGAAAAGCAACATTGAATTAAACTCTTACATGTAGGTTTTCACTGCTGTGTATCCAAATAGCTGCTCTCGTATTTGCTGATCTCTAGAGGCATTGTACTTGAGAAAATACTAGGGGAGAGTGGGAATGCAGCATGGTGACAGCTGGGTTGCATATCAACTTTGTGTGTTTCGTTTCTGTACCACACTGGACTGCAGAATTACAGTATCAGGATAAAGAGAACCAGATATTTACATCATTATGAGATAACGTAATGACTTTGTTTTACTGAAAAGGAACAAAGTTCTAGTGGCTGAGCAAATCCTCTGGCAGCAGCTTCTTTTTCCATTCCAAACACTATTTTTCCTTCCTCGCTCAAACTGTGAGGAAATACTGTGACGCTGCTTGTAAAAAGTAACACCGGTGAGCTGACAATATTTAGGGGATGAGAGGTCACGCCAGCTGCTCTTCAGTAAATGCAACAGATGTTCCTTCCTAAAAAGGACATGTTGTACTCTTTCTCCAGTGTTCCGTTGTCTCCAGAATACTGTATGTCGAGTGCTGCGCCTGCTGTGCAGAAGTCTTGGCATTAGATATTTATAGTTACTCCTACATGGGATGACTCAGCCTCTCTTCTACACAGAAGAACACGGTTGGTTAAAGTCTTCCAAAAATTGTCAAGTGGAAATACTTTACAATTGAAATGGATCATGCCTCCAGGGTTTCACAGCTGTATATTTCTATTCGTTAATAAAGTCCTATGGTGATTGTGATGCTTTGGTTCTTTTCAGTGGAATCAAAGAAAAGAAGGATGAAGATATAGTCCCTTTAATGACTTTGCTACTAAAAAGCTCTGATGTGATGTGAGGATGCAGTGGGTTGATTGTGGGCTGCTACTGGTTAGCATCAAATGCTTTTGATGAAATTCAGGGCTTGAATTGAACTGCCATTTAAACTGACATAGGTGGCCAGTCCTCTTGCTACCATCCTGGGGTTCCACCTGCTGGGTTACATGATTTATTTTTATCCATTTGCTTGATAAATGAAGTATCAACATGGTTTTTGATGAAGGTCCATTAGCTTTGTGCTCTCTCCTGGGTTTGGCCAGCTATCAAACAGGGTGATGCTGGGAAGATGCAAGGCTACTGTGCAAAATGAGCTTTTGCTTCTATATTGTTACCCCTACGCTTCCTCTGACACTTGGGATGGGACTTTCTGTTTTGAGTCCAAAGCAAATAACATCAAGCTAATAATACTTTGATTTACTGGCAGATGGAGCTAATGGGAAGGTAGTGTTCTTTGTGCCAGAAGTTCAAAAATATCAGATTTTTGGTTATAAGGCTGAGTCTCAAGATGAGGGCGTGATGGAAGAGGCTTCTGGATGCATTCTAAAATGAAACAAGTGGTTTTTTTCTCTGCTAATTCTGGACTGCACATGCTTAATTTCTTTTCTCCCCTTTTTTATTTGTATTTTTGATTTGCACAGTACTACAATGATTTTGCAGTCCTATCACCGCATTTAAGCACTGAACTTTCATGCTCATATACTTCTTTGCCTGAGACTAAGATCAGATGCCAACTCTGCAGGATGCAGATGCAACGTGAAGCGCGTTTTGCACCTGAGGCTCAAGCGCAGGTTTTGTAACTCATGAGACACTGTGAATTAGCAAATTCAAGCCCTGCAGCAAGAGTCAAGCATTACAAAACTGAACAATCCATAGTCTCCAGTCACATCAACCCGAGTCTGCTAGATGCAGTCATTTCTGTGTTTGACTAGAGGAAGTTCACAGAACAATCTGGATCTCCTTGACTTTAGGTGTGACTTTAGGTTTCACTGGGACAAATTTAACTACTACCGTGGGTTTAACCATTCTGCTTCCTTCTTGTTTAGAAGAGATAAACTGGAGAAGTCACTGGGAGATGGATGACTTGTTGAATGGAAATATTTTATATAATAAGAATAATTATTTCAGGTTTTTTTGGACAAAGATAAAAAAGGATGCTCATAGCTATTGTATTTCTTAAACCTTGCTGTTGACTAGATTCTGGTGACAGTAGTTAGTCTCAAAGGCAAAAATATCAAATGAGTTTCTCCTGAAACCTGCAATCTTTCCTCTCTCTGTAATCTGAAATGGTTTCTGGGTTTTTTGTTTTGTTTGTTTGTTTGTTTGTTTGTTTTAATTAGAAACAAACCCACCCCCCCAAAAAAACCAAACCCAGACTCACAACCCATGCTATCCCTGTTTCCAGTCATACTATCAACAGTGCGAATCATCTGGTGGAAGTCCCGTATTTCTTTCTGCTCTGATGTCCCATTGCAACTCTTAATTTTGAAACTGTTTGCCTTATTTAGTAACCATTCTAGTTTTCTTACTGCTTTTTATCTCAGTGATTCTCCTGTGTTCTGTATCAGCACTCAAATCTCGTGCCAGCGTTGCATCATCCATTATGCAGCTGAATCTGAAAGTAGCATCATCAGGCTTTTTGGTTTCTTTTTAATGGGAACAGCAGTCCTCAAAACTCTTGTTCTGGGAATATGCAAGGTCTCCTTCAGCTGCTCTGTTGTATCGTTGCACACCCCATCCACAGCTACTACAGTAACTACATTTAAGATTTGCACCTTGAACCCAGCAAGTCCAAATGTCATGTTTCTATTAATGCGCTTTGCTCTGAGCATAGGGTTGTGTGTTGTTTTGGTGATGTGCGATTACCCTGCAGACAATGTAGTATTTCTGTGAGTCTCGTGGGAAACAATAGTTTTGTGCCTTTTTAGCTCAGATGTTTTCCTTTTATTAATAAACAGGGTGGTCATAGAAATTTAGGTTGTGAAATGGTTTGCTTTGCGTTTGTAAAGTGTTTTTCTTCAGGGTGCCTGGCAGACAATTATTCAATCTCAAGAAAATTCCTTAAAGATAAGTGAATAGCACTATCTCTGTTTTACAGATGGGACAGTCAAGTAATAAGACGCAACAATTTGCTCAAAGCCACCCAGGAAATAAGTGTAGAAATCTTATAATTAAAGCTTCATATCTTTGGCTCCATTTCGTGTTAAGGTCCATCAGGAGCAATAGGAGCAAGTGAGTCAGTGAGCAGAGGGATCTTGGCTACAGCATGCCTTGTGCAAGCTGTACCTGAGCACAGAGGTTCCCAGTGGTGGGTTTATTGGAGGTAATTTATGTGCAAATCAGTTACATTTTTTTTCATTTGAAATGTTTATTAGTTGGATGGAGTGGAATTTTGTTGTTTCAGGAACTTTCTATTTAGCATTTTCTGAGTTCTTTAGATGTGGCCAAGAGGCTACGTAACCTCCAGAACTGTACAGATCCCTTCAGGGAAGTAATTTTTGACCTCGTTTCTCATTTCTCTTGTTCTTTATTAGACTCTTAGAAGAAATCAAAGTGTAGGTTTGAAAGCAAAACTAGACAAGAAGAGAATGCAGTGAAATATTTCACCCAGGCTTGAAAGCTTCCTACGGGTTTGTTTCTCCTTGATGTAGGCTGCTTCAGTCACTATATTTTGGTAGAGGAAAGTATTTTTACATGATGCACGATATCTTTTGTATTTTGAAACTTGGTTTTGTACCAGTTTGGAATGAAAGTGGTTAAATGTTGCTGCAGAGGGATGGTGACTACAAGCTGTAGCATAGCTCCTGGCATGGTTTTGGAGCAAACTAGCCTTCTCCAATGATTCCCAGGCAGACTTCGGGAGGAGCATGGCTCCTGGTGGGTTGCATGCATGAGGCTGGGAGTGGAGAGAGTTGCCAGATGTGTTTGCTTGTGGTCTTATCTCCTCCCAGGGGGCTGTTCATCTTCCAGAGTTGGAGTGAGAATGAATTTGGCCTATTAAGGATTTTTAAAGGGATTAAAAGCTCTTTTTCTGTTACTGATTTTTCTTAAAAATAGCACTTTCAGAGTGCACCAAGTTAATACCAAGCCATTATCCTATCTCTGCTGGTGACTGAGCTCCGGAGAAGCCTTTGTGTCAGCTTGTGGGGCATTTCACACTGGGAACAGCATTAGCAGATGCTCTGCCATCTCCTTTTCTTTGTCAAACTCCTCCAAACCATGCTATGATTCCCCAACAGCAGTTTAGACAGCTACAGTGGCTGTGGGGGACTGATTTCCTGCAGCCAAACCCTGACACTGTTGGGGTGCTTTGTGAGGGCACCCACCTGGATCTGTGTGGGAACCTAAAAGTTCATATTGTCCATCCCGTGCTGATTCTGCCTTTGTCACATCTTCCTCCAGCACAGGGAAACCGCCTACTCCTCTCAGGGAAACTTGTTTTCCATGTCCGGCTGCATTTGGGGTCCTTATTCTTAACACTGTAGGTGAGGCTGGTCATTAAAGCATCAGCATTTTCCCAAGGTGTGGTTTTTCCATTCAGGGAAAGCTCTCTGGAGCTACTCCAGATCACATGTGAAAGCTTTTTATCCATTTTAGTGAACCCATTTTTCCATAAGCAGTTCCACCTGGCACTTGTCCTGGCATGTAGCTGGGCACAGAAAAGAAGCACCATATTGTTCCCAACAGAGCCCCAGGAGCATCAGGTAATGGGGTACCCTCTGCATGTTGGTGCAGCACATAAAGCCCCTCTGCTGCGTGGTCCATGGGGCTTTGAATCTCTGTATTATTTCCTTCTCGTGTGGTCTTCCATCATGAAATGTGATTCTTCTGAAAGGCATTAGTTGGGATAGTGTGAAAGACTGAGTTTTCTTTCAAGTATTAAGAAGGGACCAATTCTTACGAATATTGTGCTAAAGGAGAGAAATGTTTCTTCGTTATTATGTTTCTTTTGGGGTTTTCATATTGTTAGGTTGAAGAGAATTTTTCAGGTTGTAGTTTGTACTTCGTCACAGGGCATTTTCCGTAACACAAACATATATATATATGCACATACATATGATCAACAACTGACCCTGACCCATTAAACCTTCAGTACCAAAACTAAAGCAATCTTTCTGTGCCAGTCCTAAAGAAATCCAAAACCTATCAACTACCTAAGCCCTTCGTGTGTCCTGTCCATCTTATGACACTGGGAGCAGTCTTTATGCCATTTGGATAGATCAGCATTGGCTAGTTGGGTGACTTTTCAGTGTGATAACATTGTGCTTTAAACACAAGCTTTGGTGGCAAGCATGGTGGCTTAAAATAAATGAAATTAGTGTCCCATTGTGGTCAGTTTGGCACAAACAAGAAGATATGTTTTTTTTTACTCTGCTGTGTAAGATGCAGTTGTTGCTTTTAGGGCAAGAATAGTCAACTGTGTGAGGCAGACATTCATATAACTTAGAATAGCAGGAACTTTCTGGTAATAAGAGTATAATTCTGTGTAAATGGATTTGCATGAAGAAGAGATGAAAGAAACTCTAATACTACTTTTGTAAAGAGCTTTTTTCTGTAGAGAGTTTGGGTAAAAAATGGGCTTGATTTGAGAGCAAGTTGCTGTAATTGAAATACGCATTTTCTCATCTTTCAAACCCCTGGAAGAAGGAATTTCAAAGTGGAGTAAAGCTATGTAAACTCTGAACTATTGCAAGTAAGCAGTCAGTTGCACTGCCAATAAACACTAATGCTTTTCCATGTGAAATTCTCCTGTGAATTCCTACAGCTCCTGAAATACGCTTTAAAAATGTTTATACATTGTAACATTTATTTTTGGGTTAGCATATTTTCTATATTTATGAGAAATGGAACCTGAGTCAAGTCATCCTCTGTGTGGTGAGCAGTGTTTGCAAGTGAGAGGAAAATTGTAACATAGGAAATTTGAGATGTGCCGAAAACATACAGGGAATAAAGAGTGACTGGGGTTTCCAGGAAAGAACGAGTTGTATGCAGGCATTGACGTGGCCTTGGGAAAAGACACTGTGTAGAAGTGGAAAAGATGGGGTTTTGAGAAAGTTACATACATACCCAGAAATTTGAAAACCAGAAAAATTCAGTTTTTTGAGCTTTGGATGTTTCATCCTACAGTGTTAGAAAGCATATTTTTTTCTGTTTGTATGCTTCTATGGGAAGAGAGAGTCTAGAACAAAAGGGTTGGGTTTTGGCCTCCCAGCTGTGGTTGATGGTGGTGCTTTTTTTTCATCACTAATGCTCAAAGTATTTTTCTGTTTGGGGTAGTGATTTCCATGGGAAATGGTTGGGAATCATCCCCTCATTTTTATTGCCGCCTCCCCCCTACCCCTTAAATTCAGAATTAAGTATTTCTAAAAAAAGTTGGGTTTTTTCCTTAAAGAGTCACAAAGAGTTTTGAGAATTTTTCTAGCAGAAGATTTTCTGACCCTTGGATATCACAACTTCTATCTTTCTATTGCAAGAGAAAGAGAATCAGTCTCCAGAGTCCTGCTTATCTGTGATTGCAGCCATAATCTGCAGTAACCTTTTATCCCAAAGAAAATTGGCTTAAAAAGGCGAATGAGAAGCTATGGAAGCAAGGAAAATAGACTTTGTTATTTAAGTAGCTGGTTGATAATTTAGAGGAGGTCAACCAGTTTTTTGCAGTAATATTTTAAAGAGATCAAAAATAGCTCTGTTTACTCTGTAAACATGGACAAAATGGTAACTTGTACTTTGCTGCTTCTTCAAAATGGATGCTTGGCCATGGTATGAAGTGATATATGGATGTTTTTAGAAAGTTTTATTTGTTGGGTAAAGCAGCAATTTATCTCAAATACAGGAAAAAATAAATCACTTTCTCTTTTATAGAATTTCTGTAGTTTGGAAAAACCACCCCAAAACACAAACCCTCTGACCAGCTGCAGATTATACGTGAAGAACAACTAAGGTGGTACATGTAAAAAATGTGGTTGAGCAAGTATGACTGCATTTAATATTTCCATATGACTGCCATTTTGACAACTGGGAATCCTCAGAGCTCCTAATCTGAGCCAGTGCTATTCAGATTTAGAGTACTACCTGAGCTTGCAGCACTGCTGAATTGTGGCCAGATCAATCCTACTCCCTTCAGCTGCGAGCATGAGACCAAGCCCTTCCCTGAATTGTCTGCTTCTGCTTGAGCTGAGCATGTCCCATACCCTCAGAACTCTCTGGGAGCTGAAATATGCCACTTTTTGAAAATGGGAAGTACAGATGTGGATAAAATGTTTGAAGTGGAGATTTTTGGATTTCTGATGTATCTCCTTACTCTAAGAAGGGCTGGAACTATGTTAAGGTATTCTCAGGCATTTTCTTTGGGCTCTATTTCTTGTTTTGAAAACCAACAGTGAAATCTTAGAGAAAAAAAACAAAGTAAATTCAGTAGCTGAACAAAGGAAAAACTTTTCCTCTCCAAAGACTTGATTTATAGCTGGATTTCTGTGGACCATGGTGAGGGTCTAGGAGGCCAGGTTGGTTGTGTACATCTTTAAGCCTGCCTTTTTCAGTGAGGACATCTCTTTGAAACTGTGGTTGACCTGACTGGCTTTCACAGAGCTCTTGTGCCTGCTTCTTCTCTATTCCATTAGCTTGCAAAGCATAGTTACACTGTGGCCATAGGAATAGAAGTCATTATAGAGCCTATTGCAGGATAAGACTTGCCTTTTATTTTACTTTTTGAGGTCATTGATTATTAAACTATGAAGGAGGATTCAATTTGGGTAATGTTCCAGATGATTTACAAATACCCTATAATTGCATTATGTTGCAAAAATACAGAGAAGCCTGGATCCCAGTGGAGAACATTAATACAGCTTTCATGTATCTTCATGACCCACCCTTCACTACTTTGATTACCCAGCAGGAAAGGAAAGAAAACCTCCCTTTTAGCTTTCCAAAACAATTGCAGTACTTTTGTTCCTTTTGCTTTAGTTTGGCTTGCAAAAAAACCAACCTTGGCTTCATAGCAACTGCTATAATTACAGCTGCAAAAGGATTTCAATTATAGCGCCCTTTTTTCACACTATCATACCTTTTCAGTAGGTTGCTTTTTGGGGAATGAATTTTTCCGTGTGGTAGAAAGCAGAAGAAATGGGACTTTCTCTACTTGTCCATGGGCTTAGGCAAGGTTGGAAAAATACGCACTTGGCTGTTTTATTTTTTCATCTCTTCAAGATCTATACAGGCAGCTTGCATCCAACGTGATGTGTGGATGCAACTGCTGAAGACAAAAATAGTCTTCCTCAAGGAGTATATTTTAATGTAGCTAACTAGTAAGCTCATAGTAATAAAAATAAAAGTCTAAAAGGTACTTAAGTGCTCTCAAGTGCAAGGGAAGGGCCTTACAATTATAGCCTGAAAAACGTCCTTTTTGTGACCAACTGTAGTTATGGGATGACACCACGCAATGAGGACACCCCAGGGACAGCATGGTGGGAAGAGACAAGCCTGTACGTTCCTCTAAAAGTGGCAATGAGCTGTCATCCTGGTTGGATTTGGGGAATATCTGTGAAAGAGATAAAGGTACCACAGTGGGATAAAATATTTCAGTCTTTGACTAGCAGCAGCAATGAGCACCTGTTCTGTCAGGGGGAGGGAGGTAGGAGGTGGTGATCACTGCAGATCATAAAATATGTGTTTTGAAAGGAAAATTATCTGCGAAAACAACAAGAGCTGACATCTTGATTTGTGGACCTGCTTGAGTGAATCCAGAGGAGGCCGTGAAGATGCTCTGAGAGCTGGAGCAGCTTTGCTCTGGAGCCCGGTTGAGAGAGCTGGGCTGGTTCAGCCTGGAGAAGAGAAGGCTCCTTGAGGGGAGAGCTTAGAGCAACTCCAGTGCCTAAAGGAGCTACAAGATACCTGGAGAAGGGCTTTGGACAAGGGCCTGTAGGAACAGGACAAGGGCAAATGGCTTTAAACTGCCAGCGGGGAGATTGAGACAAGCTGTAAGGCAGAAGCTCTTCAGTGTGAGGGTGGTGAGGTGCTGTAAGGGTTGCCCAGAGAGTTAAATTTGAATCTGGAGATACAACCTATTCTCCTGCAAAGTGGCTGACAATGTCGTGACTCCCAGTGCATGCTGTGTTGCTCACAATGCACAGACTGAGTGCAAGGATGCTGGTTTCCTCAAGCATTGCCTGCTGAACATGCTCTGTCCAATTCTTTACAGCCTGGAAAACCTACAAAAATGTTAATCTGAGCATTTTTTTCCTGAGGTGAAGTCTTCAGGTACTACCAGGGAAGGATGGTAGACATACTTTACAACAAAAGCAGAACAAGGCAATTATCAAGAGTGCTGCTTCTTTGAACCAGAATCTCATTGTATATTTGCTTTTTCCCCATGTGCACTTACCCATGAGGTGGAGGTGAGTTGAGAGGTTCAGAAAACCTCTGGTTAGATAAAAAGAGGTTTGATTTGTGTGGCTGGAATTAGTTGCCATAATCTGTTCTATTTGCAGACCAGGTACCTCAGTAGTAGCCCTGTTCCTACTCTTGTGCCATCACGTTCTGTGCCCTCCATTATATAGGGCTGTGAACTAGATCATCAAAACAGTCTCTGAAAACACTTCCTAATCAGAAGGCAGCTGTGCCCACTCTGAAGCCTGCCTTTACTAAGAGCCACTCCAGGAGAGTGGCCCTGCAGATGTTAAAAGGTAGCCTGATGTTACAGACAGATGCTACGTAGCATGGAAATCAGCTGCTATGATGTGTGATTGGGCTGTGTGGTGCCCGGGCAATCCACAGGACACTTTGCTGAGAAAAATGGTTTTACTTTTCATATGTGCTGCCTACACTCATCCTTTCTCCAAAACCGTTTCCTTCCTCCACTGCACTTTGTATATGTTTGCCTATCTGGCTAGCCAGATATTTGTATTGTATTCATAGAAAGAGGTGGCTTTAGGAAGGCAGAGGTATACTGTACACTTGCTTCAGTTCAAAGACCAGTGATTGAGTTTTAGATTTCTTTATGTCCTTCACAGGGGGAAGATGGCTGAATATGTGAATTTTCCAGCAAACAGATAGGTAGAAAGCAAGGACAGTTAAAAACAGCACCAGGAGTTTTTAGGAATAACTGCCAAGCAGGAATGCATAGCGTCTCCCTTTTTTGGTTTAAAAGATATGCAGTGTATGTCTGTGAGTGCTTTGTGTATAAACGACTCCTGACAGCGTTGTTGTAAATGGCTGTGGAGGTGTTCTTTAGGCTGACCAAAGGCCAAGTCCTTTCATTAACCAAAAAGTGCCACAGAAGTTTTGTGAAGCAAAATGGCACTTGTCTGCCTTTCCCACAGCTGTCTCTGTGGCTCCTTCCCTTCCACAGCACATCTCTTCAGGGCTTCCCAATGAGCACTTCACTCTGGTGAGGATTGCAAGGTCTCAGCTGATGATCAAAGAGTGGGTTGAGTAACTATGAGATGGGCTGATCTAGCCATTGCTCTGCTCTTTGAAGTGTACATATATTCAGGCTGAGAGAATTAAGCTTGTTCAGCCTGGAGAAGAAGTGGCTCTGAGGAGACCTTTTAACAGTTTGCCGATATCTAAAGGGGGACTACAAGAAATCTGGAGAGGCACTTTGTTGTGACAGGACAAGGGGGAATGGCTTTAAACTGACAGAGGGGAGACTGAGATGAGATCTTAGGAGGAAATTCTTTACTATGAGAGTGGTGAGGCACTGCCACAAGTCACCCAGAGAAACTGTGGCAGCCCCATCCCTGTCAGTGCTCAAGGCCAGGTTGAATGGGGCTTGGAGCAACCTGGTCTGGTGGAACGTGTCCCTGCCCGCATGGCAGGGGTTTAGAACTGGATGAGCTTTAAGGTCCCTTCCAAACAAACCATTCTATGATTTTAACCCCCTAAAAGTATGTGAGGATATTTTGCCTTCTTAAAATAATTGGACATCGTGTCTGCATTTTATTCCGTGGCAGTGATGCAGAGGAGTCTCCATGACAGGTCTAGGTTATACATGAACCTGAACAGTGCAGTCCCAAGGGTCTGTAATGGGCTGACATTATCTGGTGGCAGCAGCAGTGGCAGTGAAGCACTACAGACCACTGGAAGGCCAGAACTTTAAGAATAGACTGAAAGAGCTTTGGGAGAAGCAGTGCTGAGGAGAAGAGCTGGAAAATGGTTTCTAGATGTATTCAGAGAAGTGCATATACTCTTTATACGAAAACAGGAGTTCATGACCACATCTTTAGTCTCAGCTCCTAACAGGTGTGGAATGGATAGTTTGTTTTTAGGAATATTAGTTAGAAATATGTCCAGTCTTCACTGTCACTGACTAAGATATCCTCCCTTCCTGTCGCATCCTTCTCAGTGTAGTTTGAGGTTGTCATTTGTTTGGGGGTCTGTCTATTCATGCCCCATTTACTCTCTGTGAGGATTGCCCAAATCAATTCCTAAGTAATACTTTACATTCAAACTGTATGTTATGTTATGTTATGTTTTGTAATGTCATGTCTGTCTTGATAGAAAGCCAGTTTTAATCGTACATAGGATTTGTGTGTCTTTGTGTTTAAGAAGTGGTTTTAAATCAAGCCTAATGAGGCTAAACTTGAAGTTTGAACATGACTGGTAGTTGAGTAGAGGTCTTCCAGAAACTTTCAGGTGTCATGTTTTTGTAATGAATGGTTAGTATGTTGTAGTGTGGTGCAAAGCACAGTGAAGAGAAGCAGGATTTGTTACTGTTCTACTAAATGGGAAGAAAAACAGATGCCTGTTTTGAACTGCTATGCTTTTATAGCTTATTCTGTTGGCTCCTGGCTGGGTTGGAGCTCAAGACACTAACCAGGATTCTTCAGTGTGGAGAAATGATTAGACCAAGGGCAGATTTTGGAAACTATGGATGCAGACTGCATCTGCATTCGCATAGAGCAAAATAATAGCAATATGCATGGTCAGCTGGAAGGGTAATAATTTGATTTCCATCTACTTACGTACCAAAGAGATGCAGATAGGCAGGTGCCATTTGGCCAGGGATTTTCAGTGAAATCTTAATTTGACTAGAGGTTAGGCTCAGTGTTTGAGTGTGACAGTACTACTTTGAAGGTTGTCACCTGAGACATCAGTATGAAAACTCTTGGTTGCAGGAACCATTATTTGAGGAGGTTTTGTAAATGTCTGCCCATCCACTTTGAAAGTGTAAAAATGTTTTCTCTGACCAAGAACTTTAAAAATAAGAATTAAAGGTAAAAGTGAGTGAAGGATGTGCAAAATACAACTTTCAAAGTGTGTAAGTTTTTGATTGTGGTATGTCAGCAAGCATGTTTCAGAACTGCAGTGGGACAGTGGTTTTCACCTGTACATCTCTGAGCAATGGTTTCATCAACTAGATGCATAGGTCTTCACTTCTTTCTTTGCCTTTTTTCCCATTAGAAAAGATTTCTGGACTTCACCTTTTTAAGTTTTAACTCGTTACCCCTTGTCATAGAATCATAGAATCATAGAATAGTTAGGGTTGGAAAGGACCTTAAGATCATCCAGTTCCAACCCCCCTGCCATCATCAGGGATACCTCTCACTAAACCAAGGCTCTGTCCAACCTGGCCTTGAACACCGCCAGTGATGGAGCATTCACAGCCTCCCTGGGCAACCCATTCCAGTGCCTCACCACACTTACAGTAAAGAATTTCTTCCTCATATCCAATCCAAACTTCCCCTGTTTAAGTTTGAACCCGTTACCCCTTGTCCTGTCACTGCAGTCCCTACTGAAGAGTCCATCCCCAGCATCCCTATAGGCCCCCTTCAGATACTGGAAGGCTGCTATGAGGTCTCCACACAGCCTTGGAATTATACAACATTGCTGTGGTTTACATGGTATGCAGAGAATACCACAAGTATCTTAATCATAATTTCCTAAAGCATTAAGGTTTAACAGCGCTGTGTGTATCTGTCTCTCCCAGGGATTTGAAGTTTTAGTAACAAGTTTCATCCATCTACAACAAGTTGGGTAATCATTGGCAGTGAACATTTGTTAGTTTAGGATTCTCAGGATGCTCTGTTATACATTTTAATGTTTTGGATTTTTTGTTTATTTTTTCAAATACCCTTTCCAAAGAGAAGATGTGTTTGTTGATTTGGTCAGCTCTAAAGGTAGACCTTTGAGATCATATGTGCTCCAGACCAGCAGTTAAAGGAGTGGAAAAGTCAACAGAGGCTATTTCTACATAACGGAAAGGGTTTTCCTCTTGAAGGGCTTGGAAAAAGTTGCTGGAGGTGGATACCTACTACCGTAACATGAGTTTTATTTTTCCCTTTTTGTTTCCTTTTTAAATGTCATATGCTGAGTGAAGCCTCTTCTTTACTGAGGAGCAGTGGTAAAAACAGGTTTCCGTGGAAAGAGAATTCCACCCACTTTAAATAAAAAGAAAACATAAAAATCATTCCGTATTTTACACCAGCTTTTGTGATGTCTCATTTTATTTTTCCTTACTTGACTGAGGTCTTTTTAAAAGGAATCAGATCACCTGTGGGTGGCTGTAAATAATTTCTGCCATCTAGGTTTAAACATCTACTGTGTTACATGGAGCTTTGTATAGGATATTTTTCCATTCTGTCCTGGGTTCAGGAGTAGCAGTCATTTTTGTCCTTCTCGTTAGCTGATGCAGTGCTGTGTTTTTGACTTTCGGCCTGGGAGCAGTGCTGATAACACCCCCAATGTTTTCAGTTACTGCTTAGAACGTTTTGGTCTGGCCAAGGACTTTCTGAGCCTCATGTTCTGCCAGGGAGGAGGGGAAGCCGGGAGGAAGCAGAGACAGGA
>JAOEHY010044190.1:0-17686 GCA_025447955.1 Psilopsiagon aurifrons | reverse complement strand
CTCCAGGAGCAGAGGGAAGAAAAAGGGGGAAGTGAGTGAACAAACTGCGTGGCTGATTTATAGCTTAAACCACGACAATCTTAGAGATCTCTTTATATTTCAGCTCTCCCTAGGAACTGAAAATCAGGAAAATAAACGGCTCCTGGTTTGGACCTATTCTTACAACTTGCTTATATTCAAAACAAAAAATAAACAACCTCCAAATTCCCCACAAAAAAATAATCTAAAAGTCTATAGTTTAATATGCAACAGCAAAACATTTCAATATGCCCAGAATTAAGTGTCTAACAAAATCTGTCTTCTTTTATCACTTTGTAACTCTAACCTTGCCCTTACATATATACATGCATTATATGACACTATAACTTTAAACAGAAGCTAAACAAAAACCCTAAACGAACCAACCAACAACATACCAACAAACCTGATCTTAGGCAGTCTAAGTATATCCATGTAAGTAGTGACTGAATATAAACTGTCAGTATCTAAAAAGCACAGTAATTCTTGTCACATCAGGTTATCGGTCTGACAATGGCAACAACTGGGTTGTGAATAAATGCTTTTTCTTCAGTAGTTTTACATATGCACTCCCACAGCTACATAACTGTAAAGAACAAAGAATGAAATATCCAGCCTATATGTTTACACAAAGAAGTGACATTAAGACATGTTTTTGTGAAGAATACTGGGCGGTGACCTGTCTTACTAAAGGAAAAGAATCACTCTTTATAGAGTCAGTCAAGTCTCACAAGAAATATGCTACGCTAGATTGTGATCTTCAGCTGGCAAGCATGGGGAGTTCACCTTGCAGATCTTACTCTGCAAGCACACAGTTTATTACATTACTTTACTGCAGTAAAAGGAATACAGTCCATAACAAAAGGAAAAAGAATAACTTGGCAAAATAGCACACATTTTGAATCTGAGGTATGGATTTTATATAATTAAGCCAGAGATTTCAAAAATACCTGACAAAGCCATTCTTTGAGACTATTCAAATAGCTCATCTAAGTTGAACTCTCTTCACAAACATTAAGCCAGAAAAACAAGCTAAACATGTCAAGTAAATTATGCAGAGTTATCCAGTCACTTGTTGTGAGATACAAAAGATAGTTAAAGGTTGTGACATTGTACATGGTAACAGATGCTGAGAACCCAGCTCCTGGAGCAGAAACCATAGCCTTAGCTTGGGCACCTGAAGTTATTATAAAGTGGGGGGAGAAAAACAGGTTGCCTAAAAGTAGAAGAGGCTCAGAACAGGAACCCTAAGAAACCCATAAGAAACATTCACAGAAGACTGTCTTAAATCTTGGATGGCAGAGATATCCAAAACTCCAAGACTGCAATCCATATTTCTCAACAGCTGCTCTATTACAGAGTACGATTGTCAGGCTGACACTCATAATTTTTATATTGTATTTAGGCATCTAAACCACAAGAACACACTCCATCATTTATTTTGCCAAATAGTCAAGCTGGAGAGAGGAAGCAATAATACAGCTATTTTTCTATCTCCATAATTAGACCATGCACCAACACAGAGTGAGCATAGAAAGCAGCTTTGCAGGAAAGGATCTCAGGGTCCCACTGGACAAGAAGTAAACAGTAGTCAGAGCACGCCCCAGAGTGAGGAAGGCCAACCACATACCCAGCTGCAATAGTGGAAGCCAAAAGGCTGAGGGAAATGATTTCTCCCATCCCTTCAGCAATGGTGAGGCCACCACTGTCATACTACACCCAGTTCTGGGCTTCTGACCGTAACATAGACGTATTTATTGAAGTGAGGCCAGTGGACGGCCACCAGAACCAGTGGCTGGAATACTATGATCTATGAAGGGAAGCTGAGAGAACAGGGTTTGTTCACCCTTAAAAAGTGCTTCAGTGCTGTCTAAAACTACCTAATGCCAGGTGCAGAGATGATGGAGAATAACATGCGGATGCAAAACATAATAAATTATTAGATATAGGAAAAAAAAAATCCTCAGAAGGGTTGTCAAACACTTTATAGAGGGCCTCAGAGGGGCTGTAAGATCTCCATCCTTGGAGGTAAAACTCAAATGGACAAGGAAGGGAGCAATCTGCTCCAAATGGACCTGCTCTGCTTAGACTAGACAGCTCCAGAGACTCCCCACCTAAATTATTCTACGACTCTGAGACTGAGCTCAGGGATATTTTTGATATTCTGTTATTACACATAGACTGAGGTACCTAAATACTTCCCAAATATTTTTTGGGGATATGAACATAGTTCTTAATACCCAGATATTTCGCACTTCACCAGTAGTTCTTCTTTCCTTACGGCCTTTAGCACTCCATAATTCCCTGCTGGAACTACTACTGCCTGATAGTGTCCATTACTGAGAGACTACAGACACCTAAGATTCCATACACTCTGTATTCCTTCCAAAACCAAAATTATATTAAACTAAAATTCTAGATTGGAAAAAATCAAAGCCACTTATCCTCTTGGATGTCTGCTTACCTTGTCACTTCTTTTTCCATCTGTCTTTCTTATATCCTTCTATCTGTAATGATTTCTACTATATGAGTTCATGAAAGTAGATAAAAATTAAGGGTTAAGCATTCAACAGGTTATATTCTGTACTGAATTGCTAAAAGTAAATATTAATTCAAGTATTTGGTTAGCCTAGTGGTTAATGTGGGCACACATGCCATATGTAACCATCACAATAATCCCAGATGACTGTCTTATGTACTTAAAACAAGTATAAAGAGTCAAATAATAGATTAATTTACACACTGATGGAATATTGCTAGGTTGTATGAGCAACAGCAAAATAAAAAAGACATAGAAACCTAACTGAGTAAAACTTGCACTTTTGGCATATTTAAATCTGCAAGTATCCAAATCCTTTAAAAAATAAAAATAGTAATAAATATGCTATTGTATTAATTTATTTTACAGGTTTAAAATTGTAAATGTGAACACAATTTTACTCTTCTTACTAAAAAATTAACTGCCAGATAAACACTGCATGTCAGATACAGCAGTTATTAATTTGAATGCGAAAAAGTGAATTACTAATGTACAGTGTAGCTTGTTTCATAACCATAATAAACTACTACTGTTAAAAAAACAAGATGCTTAGACTTCTGCAGAAATTAAGTTTAATTTATCACAGCATGGGAATTATACTGTCCAGCACAGTATCTAAAAAAATAAAAAATTGCAAGTGAATCTGTAATTCTCAAACAGTGCCAAAAAAATGAGCAAGCTGAGCTTAAAAAACTATACCTGACATGTCCTAGACCTGAAATATTTGTAGATATAAACTGTATTTTAACATGGCCAGGTTTTTCGGCTAATCTGGCAACAAGTTGACTAATGCTCCAGCTGGTATTAGTGACAGAGCCCTTGCTGAATCCAAGCAACTGCTCCTATTCAGAAAAGAAAAATGCTTTCCTAGCCCAGATGAGTATCCTAAATTTTCATGACCATACACAAAATTAGAAAGAAACAAACAGGAAAGCAAACTGTGACTTTCTTTGCTTTTCTCTGCATACTTAATGTAGTCATTTTTCCCAATTCTCTTTCCAAGTGAGTTTAACAGGAAGAATATTCAGCAGAACAACTAAATAGTTATTGAAGTTCACAGAAAGCAAAATTACACTGTACTACACAGACAAAAGCAGCAGAAAAACAACTCTAAAATCCACTAAATAAATTCCATGTCTAAAATGGGAATCCCTTGTTGCTCTCCAACTGACACTGGAAACCTTACCTAGTTCATGATGGTGAAGTGGACAAAAGCATTCAAGAGAGGCAAACCTAGATTCTTCCTAGCACCTATAAATCCTGTAATTTATTAACCTAACTCCTTCCAACATGACTTTTGATCACAGGAAGGGTAAGAGAGATTGTAGCCATAAGAATCTTGGAAAGGAATCATGCTGTTATTAGCATGACAATCACTCATGCTCATCTGAGAATGGTAAAATACCAACAAATGAAATAAATCATGGATTAAGGAAAGGGGGAGGTGAGGGGAATGGGGGCAGGGTAGAGAGACTAAGACAAAAAAGCAAATCAACATGCCACATAAGCCAGCAGATTTGACATAATGATTTATTTCACTGTTTCCCCTGGCAAGGAGTGCCTTCTTTTAACACCCTTAGGTTTTGAAATTGATGACTCAAAACCTTTCTCTACTACTAACCGCCGTCAACCGAGACTCAATAATTTAGCACTGGTTTGTCATATGACTCTGACAAGTAACGTTGGATCTTCATCATCCCGTCACAGGATGCCATGCAACATGATAAATTGGCAATAATATGCTAAAATGTTAAGAAATGACAAACGCTTCCCTCTGTCTCAAGTCCAAAGGATCTTTAAAATGATAGTGCACAAGAAGATGTAATCTTAAAATATGGAAAAAAAGAATACAGCCAGTGTCAACTCACATCACTCAGTTGATGATAAAGAAAGAGCCATTTCCTCAAGCACACTACAATTCTGCGCAGGGGTCAAAAATAACATAGGTGAGAAAGTTGTGGAGTTTTTATCAGATGGGATAAGCCTGTTACACTACTCCATATTGCTCTGTTTTCTGAGTTCTGGCTGCTCAAGCCAAAATGTGGGTAAAAGAAATACCCAACTCCAGAAAAAATTTCACTCCTACAAGAGTCATCTACCTGAGAGGTAGGAAATACATTGAGGTGAGTAGAGGGAATAAGAAGAGATATGACTTTTTTTTCCTAGTTATTTTGATGTACACAAAAGTCTTCTGCGCTGGCAATCCCAAGGCATCTAGAGCTTTCCCACCTCATTTCCTAGTTTTAGATCTCCTTAATGTCCTGCTTAAAATCTTATGCACTTCAGAAGAAATTCTTCTTTTTAACAAAATTCTTGATGCCTTTTTTAATTATTATTTCTAAAATGCCTTTTTCCATAGCTGACAAAACCAGGATATTAGAAAAGCACCTCTATTTCATTGAGCCAAATTTTATACTGTTGTAGTTTTGCAAGACAACAGTCTGTTCGAGATTTACAAGTGGCGATGACAAGCCCTTTCTTTAAATTATTGCGGCAGATTAGGATTTCCGCTTGAGTATTTCTATTTCATAGTCTACATTCAACGCTTCTATCTAATTATTCAAATAACTGATGCATGTTGTGCAACAGAGATGTACACCTCCACGAATCATTAGTTACATATATATACCCTAACACATAGTGAGCCCAAAATTAACTTAAAAAAAAATAAAATAAAAGATATGCTATTTAATGTGTGATGGCAACATCTTAGTAAACCACATTAAACTGGTATTCAAATGAATGTATTAAAAACAGTTTCACATGCAGAATTGCCTGGCTGGATGCTTACGGTGCTTCTGTAGAGCTAATCCAGCCAAGGCAGAAAATTATTATTCATTTCATCTGAGCAGCTAAGCATAAGGTAATATAATGAGGAAGCTCAGCTAGCAGACTACTTAACATTTTTTCCTTGAAGCACCAAAAACCCTATTAAATTTCTGTACTAAGTGACTCAGGAAAAAATCTAACTCTAAATCTAAGCACCTTCTGATTAACTGATGCTTGCTAGGGAAGGCACTGTAAAATCATCAGTTGCACTGGCACAGCACAAGAAGGCTTTAACAAACAAATAAAAGAAACCTGCAGTGACAGTGACCACATTTAGTTGAGATCTGCATGCAAAGGTCAAATACAATTTCCTCCTATATTCTTCATGCAACAATAGCAATTGTTTTTCAGGACGCTACTGCTTTCTTGTAAGGCAAATAATGTTGACTTAAGGCCTCATGTCTTTAGAGTGTGCAATTCTTGCAGCAAAGCTGTCTTCTTCAGCAAAACTTTCTGAGCAACGTTGTATTAATTCACTATTACTGAATAATGAGACAAAAAGACAAAAAGAGTTGGTGGAGGGTGTAAACTAGCCGGAAAAACATGGAAAACACATTTGTTGACAGAAAGCTAATTCACAATGAGTCCTCTTTGGCTATGATTACGGAATGATTATGGCACAAAGCAGTTTTAGATTTCTCAAAGAATCAATTTTACCAGTTTCTCTGACACATATGACAGAGATGGGCCATTCATTTTTCCATCCTAAACAACGGCTAAATAAAAGAATCTAGTGACATGAAGAGGAATTCCTCAAATGGGATGGGATACCAGGAACACTAAAAGCTGTGGTAAAGAGACTGAAGTTAATGCCACTGCACAATCGCTACCAGGCATATCCTCAACAATTCTATGCCAAGTTCCCATTTTAGCAGACTAAATTCTGCAGGCAGAGTTTGGCCACTGTGTGCACTTTAGGAAAAAAAGGGAGTAGAGGGGGAAGCCAGAATGGTTAAGTACCAACTTGACTTTATGGAGGAATTATCATTTCTAAGCAGGACAAGAATCTGTAATTGCATTATCTACTACACAACAGTATCCAGTTTTGTATTTATCTTGTTCTTTCTGCAGTGAGCAAGAAAACTTTCATGCTTCAGTAACAAGCTCATAAAAAGTGGCTGATGGACTGCAGAAGGTCCCTGGAAAATTACATAAATCAAATACTGAGCGATTGCCACTTTCCAGCTAAATGCTATTATAAATAACTGTTTGTATGGCCTTATCATTTTTTCTACCTGTCAACTACTGATAAAGATCCACTCCCTAAATCACAGTAATTTCCTTTTATCTGTCAGAAAGGAGATTTAATATGGCGATAAAGAAATAAATGAAAAAAGTGTGCTTTTACTTTTTAAGAGTTGTATAATTTTGTGTAGTTGTTTCAAAAGCATTGTTCTTTCATTTTTTAGCTCATGTCCAAAAAATTACACCAACTTACTGTGACATGGCATTGTCTTCAAAAACTCTGATACAAATAACTTGAAAAAGTTTCTTTTCTCCATTCAAACTGAGCACAGAAACTTTAATTCAGAAATAATGGCTGCTTTCAGATTTTTTAAAGTAGAATCACAACATAAGTCACTTGTTATTTATTGGAATTAGCATTCATAGCTGAATATCCTTCCTCATCAATTGCAATATCACATAGATCATCTTAATGCAATTTATTAAGAGTACCTGAAAATGCAGATCCTGTCAGACACACCAGGATTCACACAATTACATCTAATACCACAATAGCATTCATTGTAGAGACTAATATATGAATAGAAAAACTAACAGATAAATTTGAGAGGTAAGATTTGAATGTAAGATATGAAGTCCTGCTCACTAGTTTCATTTCACTTTTACATTCTTGCATGGCATCATGCAGATGGTACTAACTGATAGTGTAGAAGCTGATATTTTTTCATCCCCCAAAATAATATTATTCCTAAATGTAAAAATACTTTTCAAAAAAAACCTGTGAGAAATTAATTACATTGTGAACTGAAAACTGCAAAGAGAAAGAGGAAAGGAGATCCTCCACGCTGTGGCTACCAAAAGCCAATACATACGAATACTGTGTTAGTCAAGAGTTTTAAACAGAGAAAGTGACATATTTCTACATGTAAATAATACCTCTGAGCTGCAATCATCCTTTGGCAGCACTGAAATGGCATGTGTAGCTGCTAAAGTCAACAGATTTTCCTTAAGAGCTTTGCTTCTTATGTTTACTCTCCAATTTTACAGAGATTAATTTCCCAAAACCAGAATTTTTATGTGGCAATATCCCTAGAGGCATGCAGTCATCAGTTCACACAATGATATTTTTGTAAACAGAAGAACAGCTCTAAGAGACTTACAAAGAAATATAGCTCATCTTTTTTTTTTTTTAATGCACATAAAACAAAAAATCTAATCCAGAAGACCTTAATCACCATTTTTTCCTTTTTTTTTTTTTTTTAGGGCTTAAAATAAAAATTTTTAGCCACAAATGTTACTTTCAATTTACCAGTGAATCAAATGGTCCTCCTGTAGAATTCTCAGAATGAAATGTCATCCTCCCAAAACACAAGATTTGTGTATAGCCTCATACTTAGAAATTAAAATAGTTCAGTACTGTTGTGGCAGACCCAAACATCAGTGATGCCATGTGGTGCTCCAGGTAAGGAGTTCTGTGGTGGTTAAAATAGGTATTTCATATTAGTTTCTTTTCATATCTTCTTGTTTTCCAAACCTCACAAATGCTGTATGAAAACACAGCTATCACCTGGTTTTCAAACCTGCATTCGGAAATGACAAACAACTGGTTTAACATACAATTTCATTCTCAGCAATCCATTACACCTGATGCAGGTTTATAACTCAGCTTTTCTTGCAGCTTCTTCCTTTACCTCAGGCATACTCCTCCTTCTTACAGCCAGGAGGTGATGTATGGCAGAGGACAGCCAGGCAAGCTCTGGGTTTATGAGGATATTTCCACCACTGACTTCCCAGGTGAACCATTTCAGTCATGAAAGAACATTAAATGAACTGTCTGACAGATCCCAACAGGCAGAAGTAAGGGCAACATATGTCTTTCCAACCTTTATTTGCTCAGACTGTTTTTTGTCCTTCCAGCATCCCTCAGCTTTACCAGAGACAGAGTTCTTACAGAACATACAAAACTTATTGACAAATCATCTTATTTCCTGCGATAGGGTCAGCATTCCTGTTGGCCCCACAATGCTGAGAAAGATATACTGACCTCCCTTCTAGTGTTTTTTTAAAGTTAGGTTTTCATCATGAAGGCATCACCAGTCATCAGTTTAGGCATGCAGATACAATGATCCATATCTAAAGAGCTAATCTTTTAGTGGATAGAATTTATTAGTATTTCTTATTGATGGCATCACTGTAAAGCTGAGCTAGGGCATGAAAATAAAAACCAAATGTTACAACACCTCTTCTTCTTCTTTGTCCTTGTAAAACCACCCAGATATAGTATTTAGACATTTGTGATTATGCGTATGATTCCCATGGGACTTAATTGACTTCGCAGAAGAGTAAGTGAACAAAGTAGTGTGAATATAATGTGTTTTTTTAAAGATTTTTCTGGCAGGCTGAGGAACAGTACTTTGAATTCTGTTCTAGATTCTCCCAGCTAAGAGTCTACTATGTCGAGTAATTCCTCTTCAACAGTCACAATAAACATTTTCCTAACCAGAAAATAAATTGCAGATTTAAACCAGATTTTCATCTGAGAATAAAGGACATGATGAAAAGGGCCAAAACTGGATGGAAGTCAACAATACTATTTGCTTTTTCTGTTCTTTCAGTTTTCTGGATATTTACTAAATTCCTGAGAATTACAGGAAAGAAATGCGCCCTGTTACTACAGGTTTTCCATATTTTGCAGTGTTTCCTTTTACTCCTTCTTAACACTAGAAAATATTCAAAGTTTTCTTAATTTGAAGCTGCAGCAATTTTCTATAATTTAATATCGTACCATAGGAAGCAAAGAGTCCATATTTTTTTTATATAACATCAATTTAATGTTATTTAAAAAAAATTAAAAATCACTCTCTCAGATGCATAAAAGCCATCAAAAGACTGTAGACATAATTAAAATGCTCCTTTACACAACTACTTTGGTCAGATTTGCTAGTACTTCAAAGGTAACCTGATGTTTGAAACAACACTTTCAAAATGTCTGACTCTTGTCTTTGCATTTCCTATCATTCACATGATTCGGTGCATGTCCATACCATAATCTGTTGGGAAAGGCCTTTTTGAGACATGGTAAAGAATATACAGTTGCTGCACTCCTACAGCATTTTGTGGTTTCAAATGCCACAATGAGGCTTACTTTCCTCTTCAACTATCCAAAGTCTGATTTAAATAAAATAAAACACACCATAATGTCAGGTTATTAACAGGAAGGCAAGAAGACAGAAAAACAGGTTTAAAATAGCAAAATTTTAAAAGCCAGAGAGTTGTCAAGTTCACTGCAACCATCTGTCATTAGTAAGGCACAGGTACTGTGGGCTAATTAAATGTTAATGAAATATAAATAGTCTGCTGGTCTCAAAGCATTAGCTAAGGAGCAGTAACTGCACAACAGCTGCTGCGGAATATCCAAAGTGCTCATGTCAGCACCTCAAGCAACATCTAAAATCTGACTTCAAAACATCTGAATTAAATAATAATGATTTCTTCATGTAACTCATTTCAGAGAACCTGCAATAATTTTTGCTTGAAACATAGGTGAAAGGTCCAAGTGATAGTAACAAAAGCTGTAGAGTTCCACAGAGCAATACAATTAAATATGAGATTTCTCATTTGTTGTTTTGTTAAAATCTTTGTAAGTAAAGTACAGTGTCTGTAAAAGCAGTTCCGTATTAAGATGCTAATGATACTGATAAAAGAAACTCATGACAGAAATATCAATGCTAGATACACAAAAGTTTCACTCTTCTTCCATGGCATGCCGGTCAAACAGCACATTGGATAATGATAAAGATTTAAGCGTACTCCCTATTTAAAGCCTGAATTTCATACACAAACTTCTTCTAGCTAGAAAGCAGGCTTACATCTTGTTGCAGTCCAGATGGTGACAACAAGGTAAGATAGGAAGAACTGGGATAGCAAGAGAGATGTCACACATCATACACACAACAGGAAGGAGCTAGAGTTTTAGGTAGATACCAGGATGAGCTAAAAACGAAACACACTATGCCTTACCCATAACAAGTAATTTAAAGGCAAATCAAGCAATCTCATGTTTAAATTGCGCTCTTAAAATGAAAATCTTTCTCAGGAATGGTACAGGTGTTCCCTCAGTTCAGGCTGCACACATTCTTACAGCCTCCTTTTGAAACCTGGGGGGCAGGCAACTCCTCTTTCTGGGAGATCTAACATGGGCACAGTGCACAGTTCATATGGTCCAAGACAGGAGCCTGTGCTTCCTTTTTGCTTTTATATGACGAGATAGGGCATCTAGAGAAACAGGGATTCTCAACATGGTGCTTGAAGACCAGAGGTGTCATAAATGAAAGAGATTTGCTGTCCTCAAATTTTACAATGGGACAAACACTTGTCCTCCAAACATCTGGTCAACCATTTCACCTACCCAAGTCAGATGAAGGTGGCATTCTCAAGTCATCAAAATCACTTCTCCCCAGCTTTAAACCCCTCTGTGCCAGTGAGTAAAGAATGTTTTGTGTCCTGTTGGCATGAGATATATTTGGAAAAGCCACCTTTGGTTTGAACGTTGTGTGCCAGAGATTATAGCTGCAATTACCCCATGTACCCCTTGTACCCTGGTCTCCACAGAAGGCAAAGTAAAGCAATAGCATTGACAGGGTAGATTCCAGCCATCAGTTTCCAGTCCTGATGACCAGGGGACTGCAACTTCTCCTGCCTCTCTGCCTAGACGCAGGCTGTGAGATGGAGCTCAGACTCTTCCTGCCAAGGCCGAATCCTATGTGCACACAAACACACATCAGCATGCATAACAAAAACACACCTGACAACTATAAGAGGTTATTGACAGATGATTTCTAGGGACCTTCTGAGCAACCTGTAAATATGAAGCTGTTGTTTATGGTGCTGTGTCAAGAAAAATTATTTCCACTCAGTACTAAAACCCATTCACCCCAAAGATACACACAATTATTGCAAGGATGTAATATTTTTCTTCCAAGGTGTACAGAAAAAACATTCTTAAAAATATTGAGCAACAGTACATGAACTGTCTTTGCTAAAATCCAACAGAGACAAAGTCCATCTGAGTCTAACTGTGATTCTGAAAATATAAGGGAAATGGTTTTACTCCACTGTTGAATAATTAGGTTTCTATTCAACAATAAAGAAAATTGTTGGAAATGAGTTGAGAAACACCATAATCAGTACGCTAATCACCTTCATCCCTTTCAAATACTGCAAAGGAAAATTAAACAAACTGCAATGTTACAAAGAGACAGTGTCAAAATTAATCACAACTTCAGATTCTTTGGTGCTTTGAAATCAGGAGAGTTCTTGTTATAATCAAAACAGAAGTAGTAATTACATTTCCTATAGGCACAATACATCAATGTTTGTAAAATCCCCTTATACAGGGTGGGCACGTGCTTAACCACTGCCATTTGTCATACATACATAGGCATACGCACTTCTGTGTCCAGGAAAAAGACCCAACCAAATACTGGTTTTGAGCCATTAATCAAGATTTTCCCAGCAACTTTTTGCACGTGCAAAACACAAGCTCTTTCCAGCTCCTTGACTGAGATTATTACACACATCATCAGACAACGTGCATGGTGCATAATCACTGTCAGAAATATGGTCACCATTTCAAAGAATGTGATTAATTAGAATAGGTCAACCATTTGCTCAGCATACATAAATTCATGCTGCCTGTGCTGCTGTTAAAACTGTATTCTCTACCTAGCAAAAACAGTTTTCCAAATGAACCAGGAACTTCCTGACTGAATAGCAAACATGAAGCATGCTGTACCACTTGGCTCAATGATGAACTGCAATCACCCTTAGGCTGAAACCTATGGACTAACCAACATCGAAGCAGCTCACACCAGGGATTCACTGTGAAACTAACCAGTTTGGCTCAGGATGGTAGTGTTTTTCACCAAAAGCACCATGGCACTTTTAATGACTAGAAATGCTCAGAATCATGATTTTATACCTCATTCAAAAACCAAGCACATCATGACGCCAACCCATTCAGATTTCAGTTTGCAACTAAGTATAAAACAACACTTGCTAGAACACTAGCATCAATCTACCTTTTTTGTATGGATGCCTCAACTAAGCACAGATCTAATCATAATCATTTAAAGTCAAATAGGACAGTAACTTTAGTCATTATGGCAAAAAAAGTAGAAGAAAATCTTGCTTATATTGCACTGTGTATTACAACTTATGTAGTTCTAAAAAACATTATAAGAAGATACACTCATTCCAGATTTCAAAATATGCTATTATGAAAAAGATGAAACACAATGGAACATTACTGTCATCTTCGAAGTTCTCCTACTTAGGAGAAACACAAAGAGATTTCAAGTTTTCTTTTATTTTTTCCTTTTTTTTTTTTTTTTTTTTTACCATTTTGGTCACATCTTCTCATCTTCTGAATATGTATTATGCTCTTTTAATCTTTCATATTTTGCTTCTTTTTAAGCTCTTGTCCACATGCAGGGAGGCAATTAAGAAGGACTTTTTTGTGTATGCAACTACAAATAGATGGGTTTAATGAGAGTCTCTCACACCACCAGATACTCTGATGGAAGACATATTCAAGAATTTATTAGCCTTCACATTGAGCAATATCTATGGACCACTAAAAAAAATACCCATCACACTTATTTTTGCAGAGAAAAGGCAAGAAAAGAGGTAATATCCATGTTTTAATTTCACCTGTATAAATTCTCCAAAAAACCCAGATGCTTTTCCAACATTTCCTATCAAAGAAGCCAATAAGAAAAGTTATCACAGTCATAACAGTTTTTTAAAACTTTGATTTCTGTTCCGTAAGTATGGTAAAAACATATTTTATCTAGCACTTTAGAAGCCAGAAACTGACTTTTAGCTTTTTACCTCTCAACCTGCAATCTGACCTCAGACTTCAACCCTACTCTTTTCAATTAAATGAATGCAGCAAGAAGATTAAAGCATTAGTCCTTTGATTAAAATAACAAATCATCTTGAAAACAGCATCCACTCTATTGTAATTGTGTGGGGTTTTTTCCTCCCTCCCTTTCTGCGATATAAGAAGATTCCTTGAGAGATCATCAATGGAGACTGAATCAAGGATGCACACCTGGATGGATGGGAACCTAGCAGGAAGCTGATTCCCTCTCATGACTGAGAGACGTAACAAAGTACACTTTTCTGTCAAAGTGTATTCTGTAGAGTACGTTTATGTTAATAGTGACTGTTTGCTGGAAAGAGGCATGAAAACATAGGTGTGCAGTGGTTCTACGACCTTCATACTTGTCTGCAAATGGGTGCCTGACCAACACCAGCAGTTAATGAAAAACTGCACAGCCCCATGAGTAAACAATTACAGATCTGGCATAAAGCCAGTTATTTCCCTAAGGGTATAAAAGCAGGACCCTCTCGTAGCCAAACCGAAGCCTCATCTGTGGGTGGATGCACCACACAGGAATTTTCCTGATTATCTGGAGCTTTCCAGCTGGAAGTGTGGGCCTGGATGATGATTTGGTGGTAACTGGTAATGTATTTCTTCTTCATATCTGTTCTCTCTATGCAGTAACAACTTGATCCATTGCTAATTTTCCTCTTTACTTTACTTATATATATATATGAATTTCTTTATTGTACTCATTTACTAGAGAGAGAGATCAATTTGTGTTAGTGCGCTTGGTTGCTGTAGTGTACTTATCCTTTTTTGTGTGCTTGGTTAATAAACTCTGCATGTTATATAGCTACTGTGTGGTCATTTTGTTGCGTACCCTACCTAGATACGTATTTTTAAACAAGTCTGCATTAACAAAACTTTTCCCCTTCTTTGCCCACATTCTGGGTTTTTCAGCATTCTAATATGTATTTCACAGGTGTATTTTAGATGTAGAGTTAAGGCAAAACTCAACTGTACTGCTGATGTACAGCCAGTGCCATGAAGTGACGTGGATAGGAGCAAGGAGAACCCAGCTAGGAACTTAGACACAAAACTGCTATTTTGTGACATGGAATGCTGTATAAAACATCTCATAGTTTCACGTGAAGAAATGGGACACAGGTATTTATACAAGCCACATTACTGAAGTAGACAAACTTTCACTCCAAATTTGTCCCTCAGGTTGCTGACTGATTGCACATAAATTATCAAAGTTTTTGAAACAGCTCAAATTAATAATAATAATAATAATATAATAATGATGAAAGCACTGCTTAATTGTGGACATTCTCCAGCTCTTGAATTATTTTTTGTTACTCTCTTCCTTTTGGCAGGCTCAAGCAATTGAAGGGTCTTTTTAAAAGAACCTGACAGAATCCTTCAATATTCTTCTCCTTTCCAACGCTAAAGCTTGAAGCTTTCTTTCTTACTATTAAGAACTACATGGTAACATGGAGTACCGTAAGAAAACTGTTAAAATTCCAACCTACTGTGAGATTAATAAACCACAAAAATCTGACATTACTGCAGACACAGAGCACTGATTCCTTGAGGCAAAGCTTTCAAAAACATAAAGGTATAGAGAAAATACTTAATTTTACTCAGGGGAATAGAGTGGCTGTTGAGTTGACTTCAAAACTATTCGTACAGCCTGAAATGATACCCCAACAGGTACAATGTCTGGGCATTTGGTTTGGTTTAGTGGGTTTTCCTTTTGGTTTGTTAGGGTTTTTTGTTTGTTTGTTTTGTGTGTTTGTTTTGGGAGGGGGAGAGAGATGGGATTTTTTTTTTTTTTTTTTTTTTTTTTGTATTTTAAAATAACTCTAACAGAAATCATTACTGAGGGAAAACAAAAAAACACAGTATGTCCAAGTCAACAGATTTAAGACTTGCAGAGTTATAAACAGTGCTCCCACAGTTCCGCCAGTCTGCCTACTGCTTCAGTGTACTGCTGTGCTGTCCCTAAGCACCTCCAGCATCACTGCAACCCAGCTATCACAACTGTTCTCATCCACTTGCTCACAGCATCTGCATCCTTCAACATTTGCTACAAATTTAGCTGCCATACCCGATATGGATGGTTGCTGCCCAGTCTAATTAATTTCCTAGGCTTCTCTGGGAATCCATCCTATCATTTGGCAAGGAATGCAGCCCTCCATCTGACTCCTATCATGAATTGAGATTATAGTTCAGGGAGAAGAGTTTATGCTTTCGTACAGGATATTTTGAAACACGAAACCCAGTATGTTGATCTTCAAGCAAAGCAACATTGTTGGCATTCTTTGTAAATTGTGACAATATAAATTTGTAAATCAGGATTATATTAAATCACCATTAAAGACTACAAATACCAGTGTATGACAAATATCAACTCAAAAGTAAAAAATTCTACAATCACAATCATTTTAACCACTGAGGTCTTTACTGCAAACTTAACAACAGCTGGTGCAATTTCACAGCATCAGTCTTCTTCACATACGCACTACAGCAGAAGCTCTGTTAAGGATGCTGCTGTCTCAAGGAGGGTCTATCAGGAAAAAAGTACAAGTTAGATGTGTCTAGTATGTGTGCACTTCCACCCCCATGCTCCAGACATGCCCTGCAACACCTTTTATGCCCAGTCATGAAGACGGCCTCTATGAGCTAGTCTACCTTTTTCACTTCTGAAAAAACCTACACCAAGATTAACAGACCAGTATAATCACAGACAACATCACACTGCTTTAATGACATAAGTGCTGCTAAAAGGGTTAGACTTTCTAAAACATGCAATGCTTTCAAAGGACAAAATATCAACTGAGAAATTCTGGACAGATGCACAAGTAGCATTACACTCTTTGAAGACACATAAATTGGCTTACTTAATGTGTAATCTGTTCATATTTGTAAAACATGCATTTGTAAATAAATTTCACACAATCTTAAATTTTGGCAATATGTCCTGGTCAGATGAGAGCTAAGAGGTAGGGTTGGGAGAGTGAAGCTAGACAAATGGGCACTTAAGTCACTGTATATGAGATTCTAGTACCCAAGACTGCTATGTGTCCAAACCTGGATTTTAAATGTGAAAAGTTGGTGGGTGTTACTATAAGTGTACCCTGAGGTGAAAACGAAGAGTTTACACAAAGTACATTTATAATGGACAATGCGATCTGGTGGCAAAACTAAGACTTAGGACAGCCATAAAGGTAAAAACACATACATCTGTGATTCACATAACTTTGAACAAGAGGTCTGTGAAAAGGAACCAGGCCCATGTAAATGCAAGAGATATGAAAAACTAGTTAACATGAAAACAAGCTAATTCTCAACTTCAATAAGGTTTTATCATCTGAAGGTAAAGATCCAGCTATGTACTTGCAAATGAGAAGACACATTGAAAATAGTCATGTTAGAAGTGGATATTGAGGACTCAGTGATATATTTTATGACTACTGTTGTGACTTTTCATTCATTTTTGTTTAACTACACGAAGTAATATCAATTGCATATGGCAATGTGCACTACAGTGCACTGAAGTAATATCAAATTGCCTGGCAATAACATACTTTTTTCATTTACAGAACTTTGCAGTGCTACAGAAATACTGAGGCAACACAGGAATGTCGTGTATGATAAAAATACAAATTTAAGAGCAATAAAATGTTTCAATAACAAAATGAAGTTTCTTGCCCACTCACAGACTTGATTGTGAAAAAAAGTAATGTTTTATTTATTTTGTCTAATGTTAATTTTTGTTGATATTCCCTCAGGTCAAATACATCCATATGAGCTTACGTTTTGATATGAAATTATGATTACTGCACAGATGATTTTTACGCTACTTTCATAAAGTAAAAAAGAGATACCAATTTCAATTCTCAGTTAACTCAAGCGTATCTTCAACAGTTTCCACTGAATTACATAGATCGTAACCAAAAGCAGAATTTATACTAAAGAGTTTCATCTGTGTAGGCATACGTATGCCCAGGATCTAAAAAGGCAGAAGCTGTTCTCACATGATTCATCATACACACTCAACTTCTAAATTTGAGATATAGAAACTTGGAAATAGTAACTTTGCATTAGATGTTAGTCACAAATCAGAACAAAAGACACACTGTTTTCCAGAGATTCCATCTGCTTACATTGTTTATCATCACTGGCTTTGAACATCCTAAACATACGACACCTTCCCGAGG
>JAOEHY010044188.1:0-41326 GCA_025447955.1 Psilopsiagon aurifrons | reverse complement strand
GGGAAGAGGGGAAGGCGGAGGAGAAGCCGGGCCGGTCACAGCACCAGCTGCGCGGCCGTTTCGCGGTGGTACCCTCTGCGGTCTGCTGGCCACTTCCCTGCTTCTCCCCCCAGCAGAGCCCCTGCTCTCTATGCGAGGGCAGCCGGCTTGGGCAGACCCAGGGGTCACCACTGAGTGGGCCTCAGCAGGCGCTTTTGCCTGGCACGGCGAGGCACATCTCAGGGTGAGAAAAGGTGGGGGTTTTCCTGCCATTTCTTTCTTGTTAATGCTTGTCACCTCACTGGAATGCCAGGAGGACTTGGCAGGCTTGTCAGGAGCCAGCTTCCATAGAATTCAGCAGGCGTTGCCATGCAGAGAGGGGATGTGTCAGCTCAGCATGGTGACTTTAGAGCAGGAGGGAGCATGGACAAACCCTTAGCTGGTAGTGAAAAAGGCAGCACAGACAGCATGGGGACAGGGTGGGAAGGGAGGTGGGAAGTTGCCCACTACACCAGGGCTTCTTCAAGGCTACTGCTGGCCCTGCGATGGTGTCACAGCTTTCACAGTGACACCTTCAGTGTCACGGACACGGTTGATTGAGGCTCAGTAAGATAAACCTTCCTTGGCTGCCATGGAGCAACTTGTAACCGCAGCCCACTCCGTGTGCCTCAGTCTGCTCCTCCACCAGCCTTGGCACCAAGTCTACTGAACAGATGTTAAACCCAGCCATTGTGTGGAGCGGGAAGCGCTGGGGAGGTCAGAGGCTCATTCCCCAGGGAGGACACCCATGGCAGTGCAGAGGGAGCAACACCATGCCCTGGGAGCTCAAGAAACCGAGGCTGCCAGCCTCACAGGGCTCTTTCCAGGAGCCCCAGCTTTAACACAGGTTTGTGTGGAAGAAGAACATCATTCTCTGCCTTTGTTAATGTGATCACCACTACAGCCTTAGGTGTGTTGCCTAAGATCTATTCTAAGTGAAGAGACAAATGTAAAACAAGGAAACATGAATTGGTACAGGAAAATAACAGACACTTCAAATAAATAATTGCCCTGCAGTAGGAAGAAAGAGGAACCTGCTGTCTAACTGGACTCCTGCTCTTTCTCTTCTGATCTTTTTTGCTTCTTTGTAATTTTATTTGCCTTTCTCAAGTTTGTTCCCATCATCTCAACAACACAGGCATCACAATTTACCTGGGCTGTACGCAGGGTACAGGCTTTGTAAAAAAAGCACCCATGGTGCGAGATCTTCGTTACTGTACTGCACTGTCAGTTCACATCCATTTACATATTTTCAGCCATACCCAGGTCTTTTAGTATAACTGGTTCTGAGTTTACTTGGAGTTTGGTAATGTCATTTGAGTCATCAAAATCAGGAGCCTCTTGGCTCATGGTAGAAATGAAACCCAGGATCAACACAAGAGATGCTACATTTCCAAAATGTAATAACGAAGATGCCAGAAGGTAAGCAAAGCTCATTTTGGCTGCCTCCCCTGAGTGCTAACCCAGAGCCCATGCACTTCAAGAGTCCAAGCCTTAATCCTAAACACACAAGTCCTTAAAGATCCTGGAAAAGTAATGTGCATAGAAATGCAGAATTCAAGACTGTTGCAGAGGAAAGGCTCCATGGAAGTCCAATCGCACAGAAACTGGAACATTTATTAAGAAAAAGAAAGAAAACAAAACTGAAACTCATTTAAATCAGCTCATCTTTTAATTGGTCCACACACAATTGTTCTGTTTGTACACAAGTTCCTGGGCTCCTTTAAGAAGAGATCAGCTTTATAATCTATTCTGAAGAAAATCGAGAAGCAAATGATTCGGGAAGCTGAAGTCAAGTTGTACGATTATGTATCCCTAAAAAGGGAGGAGAAAAGAGAAAAGTATTAAATTAGTTTATGTCACACTCCCAAAAAGGGCTTTGAGATCCAGGTATTTCCAAACTCTGCTTACCTTTCTTGTGATGATCTCAGGATTTCTGATCTCAAATAGATGAAGCCCTTTGCTGTTCATCAGTGAAGTCAAGGCTGGTTCGATCCCTATGGAATCAGTAAATCAACACAGTTACAGGTACAGCCATCCTGGCTTGCTGCTCATCATGTACTGCTACATTTTTTGCCTCTTGCCAAAAGCTAATTGTGCCTCAATGCCCCACAACGTTCAGCCTGACAGACGACTCCCTTTTCCTTTGTACCAGCTATTTACATAAGGTTCCCATTCTCCAAGTGAATCCAGCAGAAAATCACTTCAGTAATATGGTCCCCCCAACCTGTCAGGGTTATTGATGTATTTTTTTAGTGCTTAGGTTTAGGAGATCTGGTGTTAGATATTTTAGTGGAGTATGCTGGCTCTTCCCCAAAGAGAAAACTCACTTGAAATCACTTCTGGGATCCCAACAACCGAGATCATTGTCTGCAGGAAGTTTCTTATGGTTGGGTCACTCTAAAAGCCAGAAAATTCATACAAAAAGGTTTTAAATATATCATTTTGCTACAGGTGGCCTGGAGAATACTTTCTTAGGACTTACCTCATTTGGATCAGCTGTGCAGTTAAAGACTTTAAACTCTATTCTGAAGGAAGGGGGAAAAGGAGGGGGGAAGTCACTAAGGGCTGCAGAGATCCTCTTTCATGCTGCTCTCAGATACAGGCTAAAAGAGGCAGAGAAATCCCCCAGAGACCATAGTACCAACCTGGAGTCCAAAGGGTACAAAATGAGTTTCTTTTCTGCATAGGCAGCTTGGATGGTGACCGTGATCTCCTGCGCAAAAATGAATAGCAGGGTTGAGACGTAGTTTATCTTGCCTTATAGCAGCAAGTTGCATTTGGTCATTCTGTTTTACTTTCTATGATCCAGAGTTCAACATCCTTCTGGCTTTACCTCCAAATATTACTAGAGGTCATAATTTTCTTTCTCCATTTGCATGCAGTGAACTCCTCCCTGATACCCACAGCCTCAGCCTGTGGTGGTCTACACTGGCTTATTCACAGGACTGATGCTTTTGCCATTTTGTGAACCAAATCCCGGTTATGCTGGAAGGAAATGGTTATACAGGGTGGTGTTTCCCAATGAACATCCAGCTCAACGTGAAGATCATCAGACTGGATGTGAAGAGAACAGCCACAGATACTACAAGTAGCCTTCCTATAGCGTTTGCATTTACAACCAAACTCAAAAAGAAAGCAAACTCTGAATTCTGGCCATTTAGGATCATTTTCTTGCTTCTGCCTGTATGCAAACATTCATTTAAAAGGAACATTTTGTGATCCAGGAGGCTGGCAGGATAGGAGCAGATCACATCCTGTGAGCCACAGTTTTGGGCACCATCAGTAGTTTCCAACCAGAATATTTTCAAGAGGTCACCTGGAGCACAAAGACCAGCTGTGCATGTTTCCCTGGAACACGATGCTGGTGTGGGGTGCTTGCAGGGGACAGGAGGGAGCTGTACTCAGTTACAGTTTAACCGTTTAAATTGAAGAGGCTGGTCTACCCTCAGGCAGGGATTTGCTTTTATGCAGTGGTTAGTATCCATACCAGCCCATAATTTCAAGGCTGGACAGACATACCGCTTCCTTATGATGTTACCCATAACAGCAAGGCTGTTGGCGTTTCTTTTTTATGCCTCCTTAGGTTCAGTATAAAGGAGTTTGGGGTAAATCACAGTGTAAGCAGGAACTTTCATACAGGCATATATAGCGGAAAAGGTGCATTTTGAGCTTTGCATTCTCCAGAACTGTACCTTCATGTCAGAGACAACCATGTTCTAAGAGGGGGCCAGAGCTAGAATTTGGGAATGAGGAAGTCTGAAGATTCAAAATAAATACATTCCCATGGTGCCTTCATTCTCTCCTAAAATATCTCAACTAAAGGGTTTCACTGTGTCTGGTACAGGTTAATGGGGGCTTATCAGAGCTTTCTGCTGCTTTTATCACCTTGCACACCAGTGATGGGCTAGCCTAATAGGGGAGGCATTGAGCCAGCATGACTGCTGTCATCATTCCCAGCTTTAATTGCTGAGGGAAGAGATGGGAGTGCTAAAAGGAACTGATATGCTTTCACCACCTCCCATGGTTTAGCCACCCACCCCTCCCAAGGTCTTCACAGTCAAGAGAAGCAAGAACTGACCTCCTCCATGTATAGAACCATCAGGGACTCTTCTCCCACAGGAAGGGTGCTGACTTCCACTGCTACCAAGGACTTCACAACTGTCCCTTCAGGCTGAACAGAGATTTGGGGATGGGCAAGACTCCACACCTTAGCCACAGAGTTATTATAGGAGGTGCCTTGAAAAATCTGGTCAAGTGAAGAGCAACAGAAGAGTCAGGCTTTTTCCCAGTTTCACGCCAATTTGCCACAGAAGTGCATCCCTTGTGTAGTCCACAGTTTTTCCTCCAGCTCACACAAGCCCAACAATTCAGCTGGATTGGAGGGAAGCTGTGCCAGCTTGGAGGGTGAAGAAATCCTTGCAAAGCACAGTTTCTCCATCAGTCCCCGGTTTTCCCCATCAGGCCCACCCAAGATTCAAGTTGTCAAGGGAAGGACACTGTTGTTACAGTGTAACAGAATCTATTTGAAAAGTTCTTCATTTGACATAAACCGCTTTGAATAAGACCAAAAGTTACCATCTGCACTGCATTCCGCTGCGCTTCTGTGTCTTCCATTTCAAACAGCGCCTTCAGGAACAAACCAGAAACAGGTTGTAGAAAAGCGCAAGAGAGATTATGGTCAGGCTTGATGGAGGCTGGATAGCCAGAGTGGCTTGTGGCCAGGCCAGAGGCATGGCTGAGTTCCCCCTGAGCTCACCCCTCGGCTACCTCAGTACTCCCACAGAAAGCCACATCACTTTGCAGTTCAGAAGATGTGTTTTCTACCAGCTGGTGTTACTGCTCTAAGGTATAACATTGCCTGGTAGCACATTCTTGCTAAGAAGGCACAAGGATCACACCAGGATCTGACCAGGATCACATGCAGTGACTGACTATAGATTTCTGTCTTCTGCAGAAACTAACCTTCACCAAAAAAAAACCCAGTATTTAGGGAACTTTTTATTGTCTCATCACAATGCAATATAAGGAGGGAACAGCCCCTGAAATCACCTGCAATTCTTCTCCTCTGATGGTCAATTCCAGGCGTTTGTCTAAGAAAGCTGCCGAAGCCAGAGAGTTGAGGATGTGTTCAGACAGCCAGAAATAAAGCATCCGGGACTCAGTCAGCAGCGACGGGGAGAAAACTGAATCAGTGAAGACATCGGAGTAGTTCTTGTACAGGACTAGGCCCTTTAAAGGGAAGCAAGCATGTTGGCAACCTGGAGCAGCCCTCAGACAGGGCAAGGTGTCGATACCTGCATTCCCATTGCAATTTGAAGGCTGGACTTGGAGCAGAGCACAAGCTGCATGCCCGGGTAAAAGATTGGCATAAGGACCTGCTGCAAATGTAGATGCAGCCCATGCTCTGCATGACAGCAAAGGACCAGCCCCTTGCAGCCCTCCTGCAAACATTGTCGCCAGAAAACCTTTGGTCTCTGAGCAGCATGGGTTACTTTACCTTGTGGTGGGATTCTAGGTAATTTGCTTTTATTAAAGGAACTGATGCAAGGGAGATATCGACGCTGATACCTTCATCCCGGACAAAATTTTCTGCAGGAAGACAACACCAAAACCTCACACCAGAATGTTACTGTGGGCACAGCATGTAGTAGACACTTTAGGAATTGCTGCAGAAGGCGATTGGAAGTTACAAAAGGACTCAGAGATGACTCTTCATCAGAGACTGTAGTGACAGGACAACGGACAATGGGTTTAAACTTAAACAGGGGAGATTTAGGTATAATGAAGAAATTTTTTACTGTGGGTGTGCTGAGACATTGGAACAAGATGCCCTAGGAAGTTATGAATGCCCCGTCCCTGGCAGTGTTCAAGGCCAGGTTGGACAGGGCTTGGAGCAACCTGGTCTGGTGGAAGGTGTCCCTGCTTGTGGCAGGGGGTTGGAACGGGATGAGCTTTAAGGTCTTTTCCAAACCAAAGCATTCTAGGATTCTATGATGGTGCTAAGGGATCGCACTGCTTTGGGTGCTAGTGCTGGATCCTGCTACTGCCCAATGACTCCCTTGGAAATGGTGGGAACTACTCTCAGTTTTACATTCCTTTTTTTTTTTTTTTCTTTTACCATTCCATATCCTTTTCCCTGGTATTTGGAACTGGGAACCATGAAAAAATCATCAGCAGGTATATACAGATGCTGTAATATCTCAGCCTCAATACTCCAATGCATGTTCCTGTGCTAGCCAACATCAGTCCTTCTGCAGTTGTTCTACACCTCTGGTCATTACCTGATGAAGGAGAAATACCTCATTCATGAACTGAGGTATTTCATGTCTTTCAACCAGTGGAATCACCCTTAAAAATCAAGCTGATACAGAAAAATTCAAACCAGATCTTCACTAAGGTTTACTTAGCCTTTGCCTGAGGGCTTGGGGTTCCACATATAGTTTCAAAGGATTTTTTTGATGGATGTAGCTACTGCCTTGCTGGGGCTCAAGCATTAAAAGTTGCATATAAAGAAGAAAGCAGAAAACCCAAGGATATTTACCTGCTAAATCATGTACAAAATTTGCCAGCACCTGGGCAAGAAAATTGATTTCATTGCACACCTGCAAGAGGAAAAGGACGGGGTTAGGACTTTGGGTTGTGGAGCAGAGCTGGGCCTCATGGTGAGACCTGGGGGCTGTTCTTCAGTCTGGCACCATCCGAGATTCCAACATCAGTACAACCTCTGGCCCCATCCAAGCTAGGGTAAGGGCAGGTTTTCTGGATTCTATTTGTTTGCCTTATTTTTGCACACACTAAAATGCTATTGCTATTATGTTGTGTGCATACGTGTGTGGAGGAGTGTGTAGCAAACTGACCTTTCCTCTATCCACAGGCAGTGTCTGATCTTACCTCACTCTTGAGAACAAACTTCAAAGTGAAGGAGATGAAATCCGTGAAGAGCTGCTTCAGCCAGCCCGGTCTGCATGGAACATGAGCATGATCAGGGATCACCCAGCAGTCCCCAGGGTGGGTGTCACTTGGGCTGAAGCACATGGGACCAGCAGCCAGGCAAGTGAAGCCTGATTTTGAAGGGGGACAGACTCACTCCTTGTCTCCTTGCAGGTGAAGTGTGAGTTTGTGGAAAGTCAGGTAGCAGTCTGAGGCATCAGCCGCCACTTGGTCCTTCTGGCACACTGTATGGGATGAAAGAAAAGAAAGAATAGGTAATTCACTACCAAGACAAAGAGGATGAGTGCACTTTGCGGACCTGGAGCAGGGCATCACTGCAGAGGGGCAGCCAGTGTTCCCCACACATCCCAGGCCAAGTTTCCAAAAGATTCAGGCAAAGCTGAGCCTAATGAGGCTACCTTGGACTTGGATGGAGGGTTTCTGCTCACAGCTCCAGCTGAGCTAGTTTACCAAGCACCCTTCTTCGCACTTCATTTGCTCCTTTGTTGTCTCTTAACAGCGCCCAAGAGAACCTGGGCAGTATGTACAAGCCACAGACCAGAGCAGGGAGGGAATTACATTGTAGTGCAAAACATTAGGAAATTGCAGTATACTGGCATCGAGACCTTCATGCTGCTCTCCCCCTAGACCTTACCAGGAAAATGTATTTTGAGGCCCATGTGAAAACCCACATCCCTCTCATCCTTTATGGAAGTTTGTCTCTACCTCATTCTAGCCTAGAACTACTGACTTTCTAGAGGAACAGGCTTTGCAGAATTGTTTTATACAACTTTCTTCTGCTTGATCCATTAAAACTACCAGTTCTTTGAGGGCACGTGGTCTCCTGTCCTGTGTGCACAAGGTGCCAGAGACCCATTTGGGGCTCCAGCTGCCACCCAGTACCCACAGAGGTGAGCAGAGCCAGACGCCCAGTCCTTCCTGTGACTCTGGAGGAAGCACAAACACCAAGACCCTTGCAGCCTGCGATCCCCAGCTGTTACTTACTCAGCTTAATGTTTATCTGGAGGTCAATGGAAGACTCGATTTCAAAATCAACTGAATGAAAAAGCTGGAAACTGTAATAGCAAAAGAGAGAACATTTAGCAACATGAATGCTAAATGGGATGCATCTTCTCCCTGATCCCCGACAGGCACAGGGTGGGTTTTATGACACTTTTCACATCAGTCACATTAGTGTAAAACTCCAGCATGCAGCAGCACATTCAGATACTCTGGCTTTAAATCATTGCAAACCACTGCCTCCTCACTCAGGAGACCAGGAGCATTAAACTCCTTTTCTCCGACACTCAAAGTATGTAGAGCAGAGAAGAGGAGGGAAGAACTTGTATGCTTTGGCCATTTGTGTCCTCACACGGGGGTGATGGTGAGGACAGAAAAGCAGAAAGCAGGGGGTGAAGGGCAGTGATAGGGCTAAGCAATACTGCTAGTGTATAAAACCTTTTCTCATCTTGACAGTAAGCAGCACTGCTATTCAAGAGAGCTAGAGGAGCGCAGCCACATGAGAGGGGGCCATGGTACCCAGTAGCAGCCAGCCCCCTGGTACTTACAACCAGGCCCCAGCATAGCCATAGTTCAGGGTCCCTTTGAAGAAGGCTGTCACATTTTTAATGGCAATGTGAATGGCATCGTTCTCCTTGAGCTCCACCTCACTCTGCTCGATGGACAAGTCATTTACCTGTATGCTGGAAACAACAAAAACACGGTTTGTCACCAACCCCAAGACTGCTTCCTGTGACCAGGCGAGGCAGGTTTGCCAATGAGGACTCGGGGTCCCGAAGGGGTCCCTGCCAACCCTCGGGAGCTTTCGCAAGTAACAGGGGTAGTGCCACGCACAAGGACGACAGTGATTTTGCTCTGCGTCGGCGCACTGCTGCTCCCTGGTGATGATCAGGGGTGAGGCACGGGGAATGCTTTAGATCGGAAACGGAGCACTGCTCTGCAGAAATAGCCGTTTTCGCAGAATCCCAGACTGGTTTGTGTTGTGAGGGCCTTTAAAGCTCATTCAGTTCCAACCCCCTGCCACGGGCAGGGACACCTCCCACCAGACCAGGATACTCCAAGCCCCATCCAACCCGGCCTTGAACACTGCCAGGGATGGGGCAGCCACAGCTCCTCTGGGCAACCTGTGCCAGGGCCTCAGCACCCTCACAGGGAAGAACTTCTTCCCAAGATCTCACCTCAGTCTCCCCTCTGTCAGGTTAAAGCCGTTCCCCCTTGTCCTGTCCCTGAAGGCCCTTATCCAAAGCCCCTCTCCAGGTTTCCGGTAGCCCCTTTAGGCGCTGGAGCTGCTCTAAGGTCACCCAGGAGCAGGTGCTGTCCAGCCTGAACAAGCCCAGCTCTCTCAGCATGTTTCATTGCAGTGCTCTGCTGTTCACCGCAGACACAGCAGGAAATCCATCCTGTGTTTGCACCATTGCATTTGTTAGCCCAAATAATACATCAGCAGCCTAAACCTCAAAGTCCAAATTGTCGGCAAGGCACAGATCAGAAAGTGGATCTGTCCCAGTTCATACTTTTGCTTTCACCAGGAATTGCTGGAGCAAAGATCCCCCCAAGGTCAGTTCCTATTCCCCTCCGTCAGCCCACACCTCCCCTGGCATGAGGACGTAGAGACACTCACTTGGTCAGCCCATAAGCCACCTTGCCAAGGAGCCGCACGGATCTTTCCCCGGTGATATTTGGGAACTTGGCATTTCTGAAAGCTGCTTGAATGACCTGTGCTGTTTCCTGGTTCACTGTTGGAAGAATAGGGCAAAGATACGAAACTGCAACCTGTCCTGGCTGCAAAGGTGAGTCAGCACCTTGTGTTAAAGCTCTACAGGAGAGTTTCAATCAAGGCATTCCCATTAGATTAAGGAAGCACTAGGAGTAGTTTCAGAGCATACCAAACACAGAAACAACTTCAAACCTGACTTTAAGAGCTCATGGAAGCTGGCGACAGCCACATGTAGGAGGGCCAGTCACCAGCCAGACTGTTCCCAGGGAATCACACACCTCACTCACACCTTAGCGCAGACTTTGGAAAAGTGGAAGGTCTCTCATCCTTACACTGCACAAACTGTTGACTTTTTCACCCTGGTGCTTTGCTCTGTTGCTGCTTGCTTGTATAGCAGCCAGCTGTTGGGTCTCCAAAGGAAAACTTCTGAGATTCAAGTTTCTGTACCCATTTTTCTAATGTTACTCAGCCGATTCCAGCCTCGGCATCAGGCACAAGTCTGTACTGGACTTTTTCCTTGCAGAAATATCGTCTCTGAGTTTGGCCGAGCATCCTCCCCTGCATGTTGCGCTGTTGGAGGGAATAGTACAGAGCTGCTCCCACCCTTTACACAACACTGATTATTCTTCTTCCACCTGCAGAGCCTTCAGAGCCTTGTACAGAAACCTCAGTAGCAGAGAACCCTTGTTTCCCCCCTCCTGAGCTCCCACCCCAAGTGAAGTGAGAAACCAAACACACATTTGCTCTAGGTCTTCCATCACAGCAGCCCCCAGTGACTAACACTGCTAAAGTTTTGGGCTGTGGAGAGGGATTGGGGATTATTTTCTATCTCCTTTGAGAAGTTGTGCCTATTGAGTTCAGGTGCCCATGCTTTAACCAGTGCTCCCAGGCAGGTATTAATATATCTTATGGGATAATCAGCTTCTACCAGAGCCAGGTAAGCAAGAAACACACTCCCTTGACTGCTCTATCACTAACTTGCAGTTGGGAGTGGGAAAGAGCAGCAGGTACTTACACAGCAATGCCGCGGACTTGGTCATCCTGCAGACGATCCCTGTGACACTGTAAGGGAAGGGCCCAAACTCACAGGCTGCTGACAAGTGGATGAGCACTAGAAAGATCCTGAAGGTCCTCAGCCTCATCCTTCCAAGCCCAGAGCTTCAGTCAGAGCAGAGAGTGCTGACGAGACCAACTGCTTCTTGACTGTGGCACAGGCTGCTTTCATACCTCCGAGCAGTGCTCATCTGAAGCAGGACATGACTTGCTTCCTCCAGTTATCAAAACTCATCACACATTTCCTAATCTTCCTATAGTTTCCTTAACACTCTTCAAGTCACATTGCCTTCCTCCCACAGCAGGCACTTGGGCTGCAGGACTTGGTGCTCCTGCCAAGACTGTTTTAACTCAGGACATGCACTCATCAAAGCAAGCAAAGAAAGCTGCAGGGGGGTGTAGATTAGAAGGGGATAAAGTCAAGGGAGCAGCCTCATGCTCTGCCTCCAGCCAGTTCATCATTTGCTCTTCACACAAAATATTCTGTGTTTTGCATTCCTGCAGTAACTTTGCAGAATCCCAGGCTGGTTTGGGTTGGAAGAAACCTCAAAGCTCATCCATTTCCAGCCCCTGCCACGGGCAGGAACACTTCCACTAGACCAGGTTGCTCCAAACCCCATCCAACCTGTCCTTGAACATTGCCAGGGATGGGGCAGCCACAGCTTCTCTGGGCAGCCTGTGCCAGGGCCTCAGCACTCCCACAGGGAAGAACTTTTTTTCCCCAGCAAAGCCCTGTTTGAATGGTACCTCTGGTATTCACTGCTTCCCCTTCCACTGATTTCCTTTCCACTGTGAGGAAACTGAGGCATGCTCCTGGGAAGGGGTCTCCTCCTGCTACTACTGCTGGGTTGAGTGCTCATATCCAATATCTCTGGAGAACCTCAGAACCCCAGGACTTGGGAGCTGTCTGCCTCTTGGCTGGATTTGTGGGCCGTCTTTGGTTTGGCATATTCAGGATGGAGAAGAACCCACTAAGCTGGAGCCTTCCATGCATCTAGCCTTTCAGCTGCTTCTTAGAGACATTAGAAACCAGGTTTACACGCACTCCTCACTCACCCACCCACCATGCCTCAGTGCCCTCTTTTCTCCCAGAGCAAGCTGCAGAACAAAACAGGGCGAGCTCATTTCATAAAGAAGACTTGAGCAGCACCACTCAGCCAGCAAGGACCGAAGAAGGAAGGGTGAGACCTTGCAGCGCTGCAGGGCACACCTGAGCGCTGAGCTACACGAGGTGCCAGCCGCCCTCCCCTCCCTCGCAGGCGCTCCCCGCTCCCCGCTCTGGGCGCGGACGCTTCCTCCGGCCCCGCTGTCCGGTCCCCACCCTGCTGCGCCGCCTGCGTCCGGAGTTGAGACGTGAACGGCCTCAGGTACCCGCGGGGCACTCGCGGCCACTGACCTGCCCGGCGGCTGCACAACCCCATCCGGCGAGTGGCCCGGGACAGGCAGCCCACGGCCGGACCGTGCTGGACAGTCAGGGAACAAGGACGTTTGGCAAGGGCCTGTAAGGACAGGACCGGGGGAATGGCTTTAACCTGACAGAGAAGACACTGAGATGAGTTCTTAGGATGGAGTTCTTCCCTGTGAGGGTGCTGAGGCCCTGGCACAGGGTGCCCAGAGAAGCTGTGGCTGCCCCATCCCTGGCAGTGTTCAAGGCCAGGTTGGATGGGGCTTGGTGCGACCTGGTCTGGTGGGAGGTGTCCCTGCCCGTGGCACGGGGTTGGAACCAGGATGGGATTTCTATAACAACTTAGTATTTGGAAGCATGTATAAAGGTAGTGGGTGCCTGACCAGCAGAGCTTCCACATGGCAGCCCTCTGCTATCTGCTCTGTTACTGTGGTATCCTCACAGCCAGGATCACAATCCAGAGGAAACACTGCAGCAGGGAAGTAACCCCACCGAGGCTGGTCTGTGCCACTGTAAATGAAAGCAGAGCAGGGCCCAGGAAGACACAGCCACCCCCTTGCTCAGAGCAGCAATTCATACCAGCATGAAGGCCAGGGGGAACCAGAGCAGTCTGATACAGGGGTGTTTGTCACTGATGTCTCAGGGTAGATACAGGCAGAAAGATCGAGAACCCAGACCCAGTGTGCTGGTCTTGATAGATGCAGTGCATTGACAGGCCCTTACAGGCCAGTTTCCTTGCCCCATCACCACTTGGGAAGCTGCTGCTGGGATGACCTGAACTGAGAGCAAGGGAGGACAGGGAACTGCAGGGCATTGACCTCCAGGGGGAACAGGAAGGCTGAGGACTTCCTGCCTACAATAACAAAAGCATGTAGAACATGGAGATGCTACAAGAACCCATGCACTGGAGTAACCAGGCAGAGGTGAGGGCAGTAGGGACAGAGCAGCCTCCTCCTCCCAGTGCAAGGTCAGGTCAGCAGGAGACAGATCAGATTTAAAAGCTAGAATAGATAGAAAGGTTAAATTCAGCTAGCAGGAGGCAGGGTAGGCTTGAAATGCCAGAGAAAGTTAAAATGGTCAAGCTGGTGCAGAATGCTTGCAAAGGGGACACCGGAAGATGTTTTGATAAGTATTTGCTGTGTAAGGCTTTATCTGAAGGCCATACACGCACACCATGTGCTCATCCTCTTGCTGGGGATCATCCTGTAACTGGGGTTGTTTTTCCCCACACTGTCCGGAGCAGAGGTACATCACAGCACCATCGATCTTCATGCTGCACTGACCCCAAACACTCAGTGTTACCCTGCAGCTGCTTCCTGCAATAGCCTCCAGGTACCTCACTGCCTTCTGCTCCGTCAGCAGGACAGGCCCAGTACCACGCCAGGCTCAGGCTGCAGCTCAACCCTGGGTGGCAGGAAGGCAAGTCCAGAGCTCTCATCTCACCCCTGAATCCAGTGCTCTTGAGGCCCTGATCAGTCCCATGGAGACCACAGCCACATGCCCTGTGTTGTCCTTGCCAAACGCCAGCAGTGGAGATCCTGAGTTGAAGAGACCCAACGTTGAGGATGGCTTATTTCTCACAGTTAAAAATATTACAACCACAACAGCTTGGATGGCAGACAGCAAATAAACTCAAACTCCTATTTGTGAATGGTGAGATTTAAAAAGGCTCTTACCTGGGAAGTAAACCACCCATGAGGCTTTTGTGAACAATGAAGTCGCACATGGCTTTCTACAGAATTCTCCTGAAACCAACCCAATTTCTTCTCTTCCCTGCCAGTATCAGCTGTAACAATCTCCAAAACCCATAAAAATAAACTAGCAGGCACAGGCCAGCTCAGGCTTTCCAACTCTGAGTCTGCCCAGGGCAGCAGGGTTAGAGCCTGGAAGAGCAGCGGCTGTTTCTGCACTGCCAGAAATGGAACAGCAGGAAATACAATTTTCAGTGCTAATAGAAGAAAACTGAGAGGTCCTTCTGCAGCGCAGGCCACCAAGCAGACACAAGATATGGGCCTATGAGCAGCACATCCCAACATTTCCCAACCCTCCTGGGCAGGCAGCTAAGCATTAACTGATTTCTAGTTCCTCCTTGGAAGTTTGTGACCCTGGCTGAGCACCAGGTGTGGGTTACCTCTATGATATCCCTCAATGTGATATCCAAGCAACAGAAATACAAGCAGACATTTCAAGAGCTATTCTTAGGAAGCACAGGCTGGGATGCAGAGATGGAATTGCAGTTGGCATGTTTGGTAACTTGACTGGGGAAAAGGGGCAGACAGACACCTTCCCCCTTCACATCCCCCCCAGCTTATCTGCTCAGCAGCAACCTCATTCTCATGAGATCTATGCTCCACAAGTTGAGGACATAAGCATGCCTTTGGTGACAAACAGGACTTCAGTGACTTCTTCACTAGGAAGTCTGTTAGAAGTTTCTGCAGAGACAAAAGATGCCTGAGAAGACAAACTAGACTGCACATGTCTCCTTTGGCTCTTCCAGGACAGAAATCTGCTCTCACCAGGGGGAAATCACAGCAGCAGAATCACACAGCTTGAAGTGTGGCCAAACCAAACCCAGCTTCCTAAGCCCACAGCCTTGAGGCCCTTTGCCTTCTTCACAATTTGTGTCACAGCACAAGGTCATGTTATTCCCGGTAAATCAGTTTGGGATTCCTATGCTCTTTCAGCAGCCTTGCTCTTGAAGTTTCAAGGCTCAAATCACTTGCACAGGTTGCCCAGAGAAGCTGTGGCTGCCCCATCCCTGCCAGGCTGGACAGGGCTTGGAGCAACGTGCTCTAGTGGAAGGTGCCTCTGCCCATGGCAGGGGTTTGGAACTCGATGAGCTTTAAGGTCCCTTTCAATTCAAACCATTCTATGATTCTGGTGTCTGGCCTAAATTCAGTCGACTAACTCAAGGCCATGCTCCTGTCTCACCCCAGCAGGCACGTAGGCCATCTCCCCTTCCTCACCATATTTACATACCCCCCAGTTTCCATTGCCCTTCACCTAGACTGAGCTGCCTCCATCCCCCTCCACCACTCTCCCACCTCAGCCATCCCCACTTGTTCCCAGGTTGTGTCAGGCAAAGCCAAGGTATCCCTGGTGAGGGATTAGCAGCAATTAGGACCACACCACACTCACAGCTCCATATACCAACAGGCTAGCCCAGTCACTGGTACCAAGTGCCCTCAGCCAAGCTCTGCTCTCATTCAGTGCTCCTGCCAGGATGCAGCAGAATTACACAGCAGTTATTCACTTGATCCACTCAGTGCCCCTGGTGTACTTCCCTCCACCCCACAGATGCATTTCACTAAGCCATCCAGGAAATGTTCTCCAAGGGCCAGGAACCTTGCCACTGCCTCCAGCAGCATTAGCTACGCTTAATTAGTTTTCTAGCTAATTTTAAACCAACCTGCCTACCTGTGGGAGCAGGAAAAGCCTCAAAACAAGAAGAGATGTTTTGCTGTCTCTGGTAGAGTTCACAAGTAATCCAGCACTTGGTGCTTGTTGCCTAAACCACACCAAACTTATTCAGCTCTGGCTGCCAAGAAACTGGCAGATTTCCTTCAGGCTCACACACATCTCAGTTGATTCGGGCACTTTGAGACACCTGAGTGATTCGATACATGTGGAAGCATTCCTTTCAGTTAAGGGACATGTGAGCAATCCAGCCTTTGACTTAGCCTCACTCTAGATGTGAGCGAAAGGCTTGTTAGGGTTTTGCAGTTTGATAAGAGGGTTAACTGAAGACAGTGTGCTGCCAAGAAGAGGAAGCCTGCTTGCAAGAGACCTTGACCAGGATGCCATGCAGCTGGACCAGCAGGAGCTGCTTGCCAGAGAGCAAGCCACAAGTTGCAAAAAGCAGGGGAGACTCCATTAGCTTGCTGCTTGGGACTTTTATGGACACTTCATGAACTGCAGCCGATCACTGCGCTGTTGGTGGCACTCGGCTGAGGGAGTTGATCAATCACGTCATCGAATGTTCTGGTGTTCTGTAACTTTGATATAAAAGGGATGCTTGCGCGCCACAAACGATTCAGCGTTTGATCACATTGATCAGCATTGGGTTGTTCCAAATCCCCCGCCAGATACATCCTGAAGAAAAAACACCCTGAACACAAGTAGACTTACCACTAGCAAGAGAAAGAAAGAACACTGCTTGTGCAAACATCCTCAAAGGCTTATGCAGAATACATCCCAAGTAACAAGTCATCTCTTCTCAATTTACTTCAAAGCATTTAAATCCTTCATTGCTAAACTCTACCTATCCCCCCCAAGCCTCCAGGAAACTGAAGCTGTGGCAAAAAAAAAAAAAAAAAAAACCCAAAAAAACCCAACAACCCTAATTGGTAAAAGGCTGAGAAAGAAAACTTGTTCCAAGCCAAAAAATAGCATCACCAATGTTAAACTTCCTAATGCAGGTGAACACCACACATCCAGCATCAGTGTAATCTGAAGCAACAAGGTGAAGTGCTCCCAGCTGGGCTGTTACAACCACTTGTACCAGCTCCTGTGTCTGCCCTGATGAGACACTCCTTGACAAATAGTTTTGCCAACTGCAGGTAGCACAGAGGGAAAGCGCTACCATTCTCATGAGCAGCTGCTGTTCCTGGGCAGCACATTTCAAGCCAAGATAATGCACTGCAGCATCACTAGTCACACACAGGACACAAGGCATGAAACTCCAGACTTCCCATATCCCTGCAGAATTACCTGCTTCAGAGAGTATACAGCCTTTGTGCCAGCAGCCTTCAGTGAGCAAACACGAGATGCAAGCTATCCCAGGCACTTTAAATGCTGAAGGTTACTTCATGAAGAATACAGTTCAGCAAGAAGCCAAGTTTAAGGCTCTGTGAGCATTTTCTCCCTTCACATCCCAGCTCATTAATCATGATTTTACAATAAAATCAAGGTGAGAGCACATCCTGTGCTTTGCACATGTAGTCTTCTGACTGCTGTACAAGTGTGGATATGAATGCCTGCAAAGTTTTAATGGAATCAAAGCCCTTGACCGTATCAGAAACTAAATGGAACAAAATGAAGTAACACAAGGGGGTTGCTCTGCAGCAAGAATGCATCAAAACTGAATACAGGCATTAGACTGCTTTAATTTCACATCCAAAAGCGTTAAAGTTTACATCTTGCATAAATTCTTGCTAGTTAGAGCTGGACATGCTCTTCTCCCACGATCTGCCAAGGGAAAATCAAGTTTAAACTACCTGAATTTGGCAACATGAAGTTTAGCCTACAACTCCAATAAGGTAATTGCTTTAAGAAGTCACTTTAAGAGTCCTCCACTTCAAATCAGCAAGGAAATTCCATCATACATTCTTCATAGGAAACTGTTTACACAAATTTTTAACTATTATTAAAGCAATTTAACAATAGAGCTAAAAATCTGCAATCTGCTAATGCTTATCTAGCAATCTTTTTTTTTTGAGATCCTACACTCAGTGTAATTTAAATAGCATTTGAGACATTCCAACAGGAATCACATTGCACAGAAGCAGCAATTTGCTTCTCTAACATTTTTGCACACCTGCTTAGAGCCTGTGCATTTAGTGCACAACTTCACAATGCCAAGCCTCAACATAGGTTACTAATAAATGCTTCAGAGCAAAGTTCTTTGGACTAAGGGCAAGCATCTCCGTCTCTAGGCTGCAATGACTTAAGGCTTCCTGCAGTTTTATTTGCTTGGTCAGTGAATGCCAGATAAGTGTCATCCACTTTCACTCCTCGTTCGCAGTGTCAAACAAGCAGACTGGTGACAGGTCAGTTGTGGGTCACTCCGAGCCCTTCTGGAAGGAGGGATGCAAAGAAAGTCTTGAAGAAAACCCACACTGTGCCCATCAGTGAAGGGTTTGTCTGCTGCAGCCCTTGTAAGCCTTGTCCATCATCAGGAGATGCCTCAGATTCATCTGCTCCACCTGCATTCTCCCCCTGCCAAAAGAAAGGGTATTTGGTGAGTAAGGTAATTTCAGAAATGCATTATAAATATCAGCTGTCAAACAGCATTTTGTTACCCAAGTATCTCTGTCATAACATAAAAAGCATGCAAGTATCCCGGACAACCACCACCAAGTCAAAAACCCAAGCTGCACACTGGTGGCACTGGTGAACTCCCACAGCATGTCCAGGGTCACTGCTTAGGACAGACACGAAGCACCAGGCTCAGGCGAACTGCGGATGAATTCACAACTTTCCCTGACATCAGACAGAAGCAACAGCTTGAAAAGCAAGACTGAGATTGCTCACCAACTCAAATCCTGCCACCAAGGTACCACTCTAAACCCTGCCTTCAGCTACAGAACCTGAGAGAAGCCACTCTCCGTACAACACGCTGAAGGACAAAAGGAACCAAGTGATAACATTCAGTCTGAAATACTTTGTAGAACAGAAGAATTAGCAAAAGAGTCAGGCTGGCAGTTCTGCCCCCATGAAAGATAGCTTCTGAATAAAGTTCAAAGAAAAAGTTGCTGCTACAACATGTTAGTAAACTGAAAATAAAAACTCCACAGGTTTTCATGTTCATGGTTTAAAAACAAAATAATAAGACAATACCTGTAAGTTATTGTTCTGGTCTTGGTTTACAGCAGCTTGAGGATGAGCATCGCCTGGGAAGGGCTGAACTGGTCTTCGTCTAAATGGAAGCCATCCAACATGGTGCCTGGGGAAGGCAATAGACTTGTATTAATACTAAACATTACTCCTTCCTGTTACACCAACACAGCTCAGAGCTGCAGACAGTCAGGTTAGCATATTAAGGTCTCTTTCTGCCCTAATCCAGCAAGCACTTTCAAAGCCTCCTGTTAGCAGCAAGCCATGGGATAAGAGGGAAACGCTGACCTTCATCTTGCACTCAGAATAAGCAGCACTACATCCAGCTATGTGTCCAGCATGCTGCCAGAGGTACAGAGGGCCTGCTTGATCACCATGCTCTGTGCACCCCAGAGTAACTTCCCTGTACTTACCCTAAGAAAAGAGGGACAAGGAATATATGAAACCCAGCATTCTGACCAAAACATAGGCCACGTACACCTTCTTAAGAGGTCTGTACCTCTACAGCACAGACATGTAACCCACAAAGCAAGCTGTTCACATTATGCTTTAGAACGACCAACAGCAATTAATCTTCACTCTCCTAAGTCTGCATAGAGGTTGGCAGAACTGATCATTTGAGCTGCTCCAGCTTTAACTCCTAGACCTACTGGCAGAATCAGAGGCCTACATCACTTGTTTCACAGTGATCAAGGAATTTGAGAGGACAGACTATCCTTCTCAGGCAAGACATCCCAAAGCATACCAGCTGAGGACCCATTATCTTTATTGTGCTTCTAAGATTTATCCCAACCTTTCTAACACAATAATAAATATTAACACCATACGCTTACAGGTACATCAGGATACTGCCACCCATAACCAGGAGGAATCTGCTGACACTGGAGTAGAAATAGATCATGTTGACAAATACATAGAACAACGTTGCCGAGTAGAGCCAGTCCAACCAATCTCGATGGCCACCCTCCTCCTCTTCCTCCATGAGGGGACCCCCTTGTGCATTCATTTGCAAGTTATGGTTGGCCACTGCATTAACCTGGGCAGCGGCATTCTGGTTTCCACGCTGATTTTGCGCAGGAAATGTGTCTGGGAGGGGAGTCGGTGTTGTCACTGGTGACACTGAAACCTCCTGAGAACATTGTGCATGGGATGGGTCAGCAGACGCAGCAGCAGAAGCCAAGCTGAAACCAGAGAACACAAAAGTACACAACAATGCTTAGTCAAATAATTTCACAGGTAACACTGGCACTGAAAGTTCATCCACCTTTAAATCAGAATCAGATCACATGCAAGCAGAAAGCATCAAGCTTAGAGGATAGAGAAACCCAAGTTTCAGTTCTATCCATGACAACAGTTACATAGAAGTGACTTCAGGAAGTCAATCCAGGAACCTTCCACTTTATGAACAACTTCAATACTTTGCAAAAAAACTCTTCATCAATCCACAAATGGTCTGGAAGGCTTCTGCCAGTCTCAGCTTTACCTCTGCTACCTATTTTCAGTCAGTGCCTCTCTGTGCTACTTTAAGTAGACAAAAAATAAGGTGAAGAGCTAAGGTTTATCATCAGGATTACAGCTACTCCACAGACACGTGCCCTCCCAAAAGAATCAGAGCTGCAGACTGCAAGGTTCAAAACCACTGGGCTAAACCAGAAGCCATGCGCCACATGAGAGGCAGAGGAACATTCCCACACCATTCAGTGAGAAATTACAGTATCAACTACCACCAAAAGAACTGCCAGCAGCTCTCCATTCTCTTGTATTACAGTTCTACTTCCTACTGGTAGCTTTGGACAGAAAACTTACTATTGCAAGTAGTACTGTCTTGCATAGATCTGCTGGAACCAGGACATCTGAAGCATGCTGTAGGCTGTATACACAGAGAAGCCAGAAGCCACACTTTGGAAGCGATGTTGAGTTGTTTCCAGCCTTGGTTAAAATTTAAACACATTCATTAGCAAATGCTGGACAAACTGCACAAGTCATTTATTACAGGACAATGTAAATAGTTCCTGCCAGTCTGTGCACCCTAATGCAAAATCAGGGCTTCGTTCCAGAGCATTAATGACATCTCTTTGCGAACATGAATAAAGGGGAGATTTTTTCAATTAACAGAGCAGAACATTTTCCTTCAGCTTCTTCCATGTCCACTAAAGCTTTTATATATAATTTCATCATCTTTGACCCATATTCTGTGGGCTTAAGACAATATATGTGGCATAAGAAGCTGGTATCCAACACCAAGCCAGTGTTTTGAAGGTCATATTTACCTGTTACTGGCTTCTGCTGAAGACTGGCCATCAAAAGAGCATCTTGGTCTTTCACCATCTGAGGAAGATACAGCTGGTTCTTGACTAGCTTCTGACGGTAACTTTGGCTGATCAGCTTTAACCTAGGGACAGCAATGCAGTGAGTGAGGTTTATTCAGTTCACCACATGAGCATTATGCAATGCGGTTACACCACACAGAACACATTCTTGTAACTGCTAGAGACTTGATGCACTTTGGCCTGCACAGTACCTCCAGCACTGTCTCAGCACTGACACTGTTCTTGGGCTCCATGCCACAAGCACCTTCATCAGCATTTTAAAGCTCCTTAAAAAGTGACTGGCACATAAACCTGATTTGCTGTTACCAGATCTGCACCTGTACCTTTTGTGCATGCAGTCAGGTCCCACCAGGTTATAAAAACAACTGGAAGAAACAGGGAACTGTGCTCAAGACAAGCTTTGGTAAGTTTGTACTTGCATACACAAACCACCACACACAGAATTCAAGAGCTGCTCTATGGCAACCCATCCGTGCAGCAGCTATACCAAAACTGGCGCACATCTAGCAACCATCAGAGAAGGGTGGGATAAGCTCAGAATGCCTATAAGGGGCAATACAAATGCAACTCTAGACACACCAGCACATCCACTTGAAAGTAAAAATTGCGTCTGGCTGTTTGCACTGGAGAGTGGCAAGTACTCAGCTCAAGTACTAAGGCTCAGCTTCAGCTTCTTCTCCACAGGCTGAGTCATTGATGAGAGCAGTTACAGTGTCCTCAGCTAACAGCCTTCTTCCTCCCCCCACACCCTGATGGGAACCCATTTCCACTTAAATACCCTGCCCTCTGCTCACCAGCACAGCCTCTGTCCCAAAGAGCCTGAGGCATGGTTAAGTCATACTCTGCTTAAAAATTAATTCACCAGAAAGCACTTCTACTCTGAGCAGTGGGCTGCTGTGAGATTAGTTTTGATATTTCTTAACAGATGCCACAGAAGCCTTTACTGATGAACTACAGAGTCAATTTTTCTAACTTTGCCTAATCCAAATACATTCTCACATTCCTTATCAAACTGTCACAAAGTAATGCTGCTATTACAGAGACTGCAGCACCAGTGAACTTCAGAGCAGCCACTTCCCCTTTTTCAGTCACAAGCCCAAGATTCACAGCAGTAGGTTCACTTAGCATAAGTACCTTTGCACTGGATTCTTGCACATGTGCAGGAGTCCTGAATTTGTATACCAGATGAAGAACATGCAACTCCCTGTGCTAAAAGTGAAAGGGAAGACATGTTCAAAAACCAATCACTTTTCTTGATTTGTTTCAGCACATAAATTTTTTTATATATATACATACACACACCTTTGGCAGTAAGTCTCTCAGGTAATGATGATCCAGCAGTAGCTTACCAGAATAAATCAGTTTTTGGTCCTCTTCAGGCTTTGAAGAAAGAAAATAAAGAACAGTATGATTTGCTCTGCCAAGCACATGCCAGCATTAACTGACAACTTGCAGCCAGATGGACGGTGAGGCACAGCTGGAAGCACCCTACACACTAAGGTACATTGCACACATGGAAATCCAGCTGAGGAAAACAAGTCAACACTGACGTGCAAGATTTAACAACAAGGTCTAAGTCAGCAGAAGGCTATAAAGTACTCCCTTAGCAAAGAACGTGGTTACGTGCTACCTCCTTTAGAGTCCCCAAAACGTTTGTGTTGCTTAAAAGAGAGGTCTGAAACACAATTTAATCTGACTAGCACTGGAAGAAGTGGTGTAAAGTCAACGCATTACACTCCATCAGTTGAATCCCAGCAGATCAAGATAAAACCCTGTTTCCTTCCCACCGCAGCCCAGCAGCGGGTGAAAGAAAGCACAATGATCCTTGCTCCTGGGCAATCTGCACGGGAAAGCAAGGCTTTTGCGAGTCCTCTTGCCGAGACAACGCCAGTGAGGAACCGCGGAGCTGGGCTGTATCGTGCCGGGCCAGAAGGAACTCACACTTCTGCATTCTCACGTTTACAACCCCAGCTGAGCACTGACCGGGCCGCCCGCCCTTGGACGGGTGAAGATCTTGGGAAAGAAGACTCCAAGGCAGCGGGGCGTATCCCGCACACCGCTCCGCAGCCCGCGGAGCGCTGTCAATGCTTAGCAGCGGCCGAACCGGAACCCCAGTCCAGCCTCCAACACCCCCGGCGCGGCAAGGCAGCTAATGCAGCTGCGTGCGGGACACTTCGGGGGCTGAGGGGACAGAAACGGTCACCGCTCGGCCGGGTGCGCGGGAGGCGCCGGAAGCGGAACCCGGGAACGGGGCTCCGCTCCCCGCAGCCCCCGTGCGCCGGGAAGAGGCTCGCGCAGAGGGTTGAGGAGAAGCGGCGCCGCACACTCACCCGTGCCCCGGGAACAAGGCGGCGCAGCTCGGCCTTGAGGCGTCGCACAGTCCAGGCGGGCTCTGCGCGGAGGCGCAGGTCCGGGTGCCGCTGCTCGGGGCTGCGGACCAGCAGCGACAGAATCCCCTCCATGGCGCTGGTACGGCCCTAGGCCTGCGCCAGGCCCCGACAGGGCCTTTTATAGGTTCGCGGCGCGCCCCGCCCCGCCGCAGGGCCGCGGTGGCTGCCGCTGATTGGCAGCGGAGGGAGCGGGGAGAGGGACTACGACGTGGACCAATGGACGGAGGGCGGCGGGAGAAGGCGGTGGCGGGAGGGGCGGGAGCTGATTGGGGAACGACCGGTGGGGGGCGGGTACTCCAAGGTCGACGTGAGTCACTATGACAACCGCGACCCCGCCCCGGGCCTCGACTCCGGCTCCGGCTCCGAGCGGGGCCTGGGCTGCCGCGGGGAGCGTCTGATCCTTCAGACACCCACCCCGCAGGCCGCCAAAACTTGCGCCCATCGCTGGCAGCGCAGGAACGTTACCTCGCGTCCCCGCAGCCCGTGAGGCTCCGCAGAGGGTTCCTCTGCTGCCATTTCCTGGTCCTCCACTCAGGCAAGCGCTCCAAAGTGCTAGGTCCTGACTTGAGCCACAACTATCCCAAGGAAAACTCCATCCTTGGGGGACAGTGGCTGGAAAGCTGCTAGATGGAAAAGGACCTGGCAGTGCTGAGTGACAGGGCTGAACATGAGCCAGCTTCTGCACAGGCAGCCAAGGCCAACAGCATCCTGGCCTCTTACCAGCTCCAGTGTGACCAGCGGGGCCTGGGCAGTGATCGTCCGCTTGTAATGGGCACTGGTGAGACCGCACCTTCAATCCTGTGTTCAGTTATGAGCCCCTCACTACAAGAGAGACATTGCGGTGCTGGAGCAGGTCCAGAGAAGGGCAGCGGATCTGGTGAAGGGCCTGGGGCACAGTGTGATGGGGAAGGGCTGAGGGAACTGGGGGGTTTAGTCTGGAGAAGAGAAGGCTCAGGGGGGACCTTATCGCTGTCTGCAACTGCCTGACGGGAGGATGGAGCCAGGAGGTGGCTGGTCTCTGCTCCCAGGAAACAAGGGATAGGACAAGGAAATGGCCTCGAGCTGTGCCAGGAGAGGTTTAGACTGGAGATTAGGGACAGTTTCTTGTGCAAAAGGGTGCTCAGGCATTGGCACAGGCTGCCCAGGGCAGTGGTGGAGTCACCATCCCTGGAAGTGTTGGGAAACCATGTAGGAAAGGCCTTCAGTGACATGGTTCAGTGGTGGCCTTGGCAGTGCTGGGGGATGGTTGGATCTGACGATCTTGAAGGTCTTTTCTAACCTTGTTGATTCTAACAAACCTCATGCGCTCTCTCAGAGCAGGAGGCTGTACCTCAGCTCCAAGGAAGGGGATTCCTGAGGAGTTTAAGGCCATGCAAAACCCCACACCAAAACTGGTGCCTTACCCTTTGCAACGGAAGGGTTTGTTAGTTACAAGACAGAAGTTTAAGCTGGGAGAGGAGTCAGTAATATCATAAATTAATTGCTAGGATGTTTCTAGGGGCAATTTTACAAATACCAACAAGTTTCTGGAATTAGGCAGTGTTTGCCTGGTGGTTTTACAGGACCTTCGGCTTGCCAAGCTGTAATCCAGTGAGGCAAACTCCTCAAGTTTCAGTGCTGCAGGAAGGGTGAATGCAGTGCCAGGGATTTAGTGGGGAGCTTCTAAGGAAGCCAAAAGCCCTTCAGAAGTTTGACTCCGCAGCATTTTCTGCCTGTCTGCAACTTTCCCCTTTACCTTCCAAAGGTGGAACCAGCCACAGCATCCAGTGTGAATTCATATGAGAAAGTACAGGGTCTGTCCTTAATTTTCTGCAGTTTCCTTCTGGGCTTGACATACTTTCTCATCTCTGGTAGTGTTGTTGCAGACCCATAGCTGATTGACAGGCAAGCTGGGGGGAGGGAAGAATTCAGTGAGCTTGCCTGCATCCTCTTTATATCGTCTTGCCATAAAAACATGTGACATAGAGCTTGAGGGATGGGTTAAAATATTACTGGTTCAAAAATAAGATGTGTTGGAAGAGAGCTGTTTTTTGCTTGCCTGTTAATCCCTGGAGGACAATAAGACCAGGGATTCAGACTAAACATGAAGAAACCTCAACACAAACCTGTACTAGTAGGACTGAGAAGTTATAAGGCTGTTGCAGTTGAAACTGATATGAACAATCTTGCCCCAAATTTTTTGCATCTTGAGATGTCACTGCAGGGCAGAGTAAAAGCTGCTCAGCAGCCTAGGCTTTACCCCAACCTGCTTAGCAAGCGACAAAGCCACCAGGCAAATGAAACATACATTAGCATGTGTAACCTGCCCCTAAATCCTACTCTGAATAATGTTTACATTGAATAATGCTTATGTTGACCTACATCATGGAGAGGAGAAGGGTCTGCCCTGCTGCTTCTCTGTGAGGATGGACTTGGGTTGAGAGGTGGTGGCAAGCAAGAAGGTCCAGATTCTGACCCTGCTTTACAAGTTTCTTCTACCAAAGCTCTCCTGGTCCTTGCAAAAAAGCGGAGCATGGGTGGCAGTGCCGTGGACTGCATTCTGAGCACTGATACTCCTTTTGGGGTTGTTGACAACTGAGACCAAGTTCCCTTCTCAGGATTGTGACACCAGGCTGAGCCCATTAATTTGTTACAGTGGGGAGCTGTGGCTTGAGAACGGCCAGAGGGGGTGAGCTGTTTAGAGTCACAAGGATGTAGCTCTTATGTCTGCAGCCTTGGCTGAAGGAGTAAAAAATGAGTTACACAGCAATGGCAAGAAGTGGCCATTAATTTTCATAGGTGACAGGGTGTAGCTCATAGCATAACCCCTGGGGTCTTCCCTGCATGAGGGATTTGAATCACAGAAATAGAATATCCAGTATTAGAAGGAACCCACAAGGATCTTGGAGTCCAACTCCTGTTGGCCTATCAAAAGCTTTGTTAAAATCCCAAAATACCCCACACCCATTGCCTTCCCTTCTTTGCTGTAAAAGGAAATTAAGTCAGTATAGCATAAAGAACATTTCTGTGGAAACGAGATTCTGCAGTGTGAATTTTTTTCAAAATCAGTTACATTTATTCTAAACTGTCAACCCATCAATCCGTGTGCTATAATGCTTGGGAGAGTAGCACATCTTTCATGTGTAGCCGTGAATCCTGCTTTAAGCTCAACACTTAGTTCAGGCATGGCTCAAAATGGGGGGGAGCACTGGTTGTATATAAAATTGCTTTCTTATGCTCCTTTAAAAACTCACCCAGGGCTGGGAGTAAATGGGTGCTAATGATGATCCCTCTGCCTTTTCTTTGTAGCCATCTTATGACAAATGGTCACTTGTCTTTTGTAGTAGCAATGTTGCTGGTTAGGAAACAGAAGCTGTACTGGCAAATACCTATTCTTGGACTTCTTCTGCCAAAGTGTCCCTAACTATCCTTACTAGCATGTGCTGTGGGTCTGACCTGTTGATCTTGGTTTATCACTTGGAGGTGTTTTCCAGCTGATTTGCAGAGGATTCAAGCCCCAGCTTCAATCTTAATTGTGGGTGCTCCTGAAAATCAGCCTTCAAGCCTGTCCAAACTGCACACCCAGAGGCAGATGTTCCTTCTGGAAAAGATGCCTGAGTGAGGTCTTTCCCATAGACACCTTGCCCGTGAGCAAAATGGCAAGAACTGAAGCTGAGGAGCTCCTGACCACGTTGCTGAGGCTCCAGAGTGAGCTCGCCCACCTCTTTCCTTGCTCTTCTTAGCACCAAGCTTCCATCATGCTGTACAAGTCCTCAGGAGTCTCCTCACTCAGCTCTAAGGAAGACTGTTATAGTCAAGTTTGAGAGGCAGCATTAAGTCTTGGAGATCACCTGGAGCACATGAAATGTGCGGAATGAAATGAGTCCCCAGTTGTCACCTAATTAGTGGTCCTTGGAGAACAAGCCTGTATGTATGTGCCAGACAGCCCTGTGAGGGGCATGTCAGTGATCATGAGGAGGTAGTTGTTCAGCACAGACTGCTTAGCTATTGGGATCATTTCTAAGCACCCTAGTGAATGCCTTGGGATTTCATGATTTCATACAAGCCTGGGATGAGGTGAGACATCCAACACTGATGCTGCTCAAACCTGACATTCCCAAACTACAACCCTCTAAAAATGTCTTTGCGTCAAGATTTACGTCTTCTTACACAAAGGCTGGCCAGAGCTTATGGCATTCCAAAGTGGCAGCACCACTTTGGGGTGATCCTGGCTTGTGGCTGCTATTGGTATCATCACAACAGCACCAGCCCTGATGCTGTTCAAGAGGAGGGTGTGTTGGTTCACCTGTTATTTTGTCTTGGTGATCTGCAGGGACTTCTCAGGATGCAGGTACAAACAGATACCACAGAGTGCTCCAGAAGCCATCTGCACCCCTATGATTAAAAGAAAACCAGCAGTAAGTGGGGGAAAGGAGCATCTTTTCAAAGTCAGAGCATGTGGGTAATGCAAGCGTGACACAGACACCCTCCCACGGGCTGCAGCTCCTACAAGAAGAGCAAGTAGCTGCTGAGCACCAGCACATCAGTACGAGAGGGAGATGGTTTAAGCGCTGACACAGATTTGGCTGACAAATGCAGTGCTGGCACACTGTCTCCTTTGAAACAACAAACACGCTGCTGCAAAATTCCTCTGTGATGCTGTGTGCGTCCCTGTGTGCTGCGGGAATGGCTCCCAGGGACTTCACCCCATGCAGCGCTGCAGTTCCTGCGCAATGGCTGGACAAGTTGTCAAGTCTCAGAGGGAAAAGTTGAGACCCCTGCCTCATTTGAAACAGCTGGCTCATGCAATACTTGTCCTACTCCTTCCTAGTCCTAAAAGAACCCCAAACCAAACAGGATGCAAACTGCAGTGAATGGTTTTAGTGAGTGCTGTCCAAAAAACAAATATTTTTGAAGTTTATTCCAGTTAAAATAGCAATCCTTGAATTCCAGGTGACCTGGCAATGTCCATGGGGCAGAGGTCTTTGGTGATGCTGGCATAGACCCATTCAGAGCAAAGGGCTGGGTGATAGATTCCTAAATTAATCAGTTTTGTTGTTTTTTTCCCCACCACTCTTGATATTCTTAAAGCCACATAAATAGTGAGATTATTCCTTGCAGTTCCAGGAGCAGAGATATTTTGTCCTGACCTGCAGCTCCCTGCCTCCCCTGACAGAAGGCTGCTTTCCTGCTTCCATCTCTCTACAGCCAAGGAGTAGCTTATCTCAGAAGATGGACTGTGCTGCAGGGATGGGGCTAGGTTTTGGTAGGGTGAGGAGGACACACACACAGGTGAATGAATTGAATTTGTGGCTCTGGACACTGGAGTCCTGGGCTGATTTTATGTCCAGGAGTTATTCAGGGAAAAATAAACCGAAACAGGCTCAGGAGAGACCTTAGAGCAGCTTCCAATACCTCAATACATCTGGAGAGGGACTTTTCACAAGCGCCTGTAGGGACAGAACAAGGGCTTTAACCTGACATGGGACACTGAGATGAGATGTTAGAAGTAAGTTCTTCCCTGTGAGGGTGGTGAGGCCCTGGCACAGGTTGCCCAGAGAAGCTGTGGCTGCCCCATCCCTGGCAGTGTTCAAGGCCAGGCTGGATGGGGCTTGCAGCAGCCTGCTCTAGTGGAAGGTGTCCCTACCTGTGGCAGGGGTTGGAACTGGATGAGCTTTAAGGTCCCTTCCAACCCAAACCATTCTATGATTCTATGACATAAAATGGCTGGGCCACTTCCCACCTTTCAGGGACTCTTGTCCACAGTTGTATGTGCCAGCTGCTACCCACATCCCACATCTCTTGCTGCCTGCAGCAGACAGTGTGTTGCAGTGCTTTGGGAGAAAATGCGCTTCCCTGCTGGGGCTTGTCCAGCCTTCAAACCAGGTGGAAGAAGGCTTAGCAAGCAGTGATGCAGTAAAGTATCTGCTTGTTACACCCTTCCTGCAATCCCATCTGCAGATAAAACCATATCCCAAAGTGGTTACTCCATGCATCAGGACATGCTTTGCAGCCTGCTCCAGCACAGGTTGCTGATGGTGCCATTGGGGTCTCTATCCTTGCTGCCTTTTGGGGCATCTTTGCCGCTCTAACTCTCCTCCCAGGACCATAAGATGATTAAGAGATTGGAGCAGCTGTCATGTAAGAAGAGGCTGAGGGAGATGGGACTGTTTAGCTTGCAAAAACGAAGGCTCTTGTGGGGTCCTATCCATGGCTGGTGGGCGTTGAAGAAAGCAGAGGCAGATGCTCCTCAGTGATGCCCAATGAAAGACCAAGTGCAAAGTAAAGCTGAAATAGAGAGATTAGGCTTAAACTTCAGAGAAGCTTCCTCTGTGAGGGCAGTTAAGCAGTGGCAGGTTGGCCGGAGAAGTTCAGGCATCTCCATCCTTGGAGATACTCAAAACCCAAGCAGATGTGATCCCAGGCTCTAGCTGACCCTGCTTTGAGCAGCAGGGAGTAGATGAGAGATGAGCATTTCCAAAGGTCCCTTCCCAGCTTAATTATTCTGTGAGTCTTTGATCTGTGTGTGCCTCAGTGATGAGATGAGCACCAAGAGGTGCCAGATCTTTATGGGAGGGATTTTGAAAACCCAGTTCAGCTGTGAGAACTCTGCCACCAGCTCTCTGGATCCCTGCTTGGGCTTGGGTGCTGTGGTGTTTTCGCACCACAGGTACAGAAGACAAGAAACCAGGTCTCCCTGTGCCGAGCATCACAACCTATTAGCCTCAGTGTAGCCACCTAGTGTCACCTTGGGTGGTGCTTCCAATGCCCAGCACCCAGATTTTGGCAACGCTTGGCTGGGCTGTGGGGCAGGGATGTACCTGGGTGATGTCAGAAATCAGTTATACCCCTTGAGACCCACCACCACCCTCAAGCCTGCTGCACTGAGCCCCAGCTTCCCCTGCCCCTGGGCAGTGGGGGCAAAGAAACACCTGCACAGCGATGCCATCACTCATTAAAGGTTTGGTTTTATTTCTGGTTTAAATCAAAATTAGTTGCTCTCTGTAATTACATTATATATAGATTTATAGAGATATTATAGAAAAAAATTTTTTGCCTTTTTTTCTGCAAAAATCTGTAAATAAAAAATAAAATAAAACAATCAAACAAAAACAAAAGGTTGCAGCTTCTGACTGTGGGTCTGGCCGTCCTTCTGCTGCTCCTCCTGCCCCTGCCCACCACGGCACTTCCCAGCAGACCAGGAAAGGCTCTGGGCTGGGGCCACATCTCACTAACATTCCCTACAGCCACAGCTGGGGAGGGACAGGAGCACGTGGAGCTGGAAAGAAGAAATGCCAGCAGAATATATTAATATCTCGTATCTCATTTTATTGAAGTCCTGGGGACTCCAGGTGGCGAAGGGCAGCGATCCCCATAGGCCATGCAAAACAAACGGCATGGTTTCCCCGAAGTGCAGCTCCAGAAATCTGGTAGTCTCCATGCTGCTCCAGTAGCCACCAAGGGGGGCAGGATAGGTGGGTGCCTGGTGTGGTTTAAATAGCAATCATAGGGCGGGATGTGCAGTGAGTACTCCCCTGCCATGGGTGCTCCATTAGTGTGCGGCTGCAGCGAGCTGCCATGCGGGTGATGTTGCGGTGCGCTGTCAGGAGCAGCACGGGCCAGGCAGCCCCAGCCTGTGCCAGGCCGGTGCCCAGCAGTGCCTTGGCCCTCAAGGGATGGCAGAGGGGTTGCGTGGTGTCTCAGAAAGCTGTGCTGGCCATGCTGGCTGGGGCAAAGATCCGCGGGAGGCTGTCCAGGGTCTCCTCCAGCCGCCGGTGAGCTGATTTGCCATCCTCCCCTGCAAGCACATGCTGTGGTCAGTGAAGTGAGCTCCAGAAGCTCTGTTCTATTCTCATACCCAGCCACCTTCCTTGGCCTTTCCAGAGAAACATGGCTAATGCCAGGCAGAGCTGAGCCTGCATGCTAAAAGGCCACAGAGTGGAGAACTCTCTTGTCCTCCTTAATACACCCTTGGGCAGATTCCAGCTAGGATCTGGCTCAAAAAGCCCCCAGAGCTCCTGATGGGGATGTTTCACATCCTGTTCTTCAGCTGCCTGCCCTACCCCTGCCCACACGGAAGACGGATTAGGAATCACCCATGTTTGGGTGGCAGGAGAGCCTGGCTTGGGGGAAAGGGGCCAGGGCTTGGGGCTCTGCCAGCTCCAGCATCTCAGACAGCTGTGCATATCTGCATACATCTTGTAGGCCCCTTCCAATACCTGAAGGAGCTACAAGAAACCTGGAGAGGGGCTTTTGACAAAAGCCTGTAGGGACAGGAGAAGGGGGAATGGCTTTAACCTGACAGAGGGAAGACTGAGGTGAGATCTTAGGCAGAAGTTCTTCCCTGTGAGGGTGCTGAGGCAGTGGCACAGGTTGCCCAGAGAAGCTGTGGCTGCCCCATCCCTGGCAGTGTTTAAGGCCAGGCTGGACAGGGCTTGGAGCAACCTGGTCTAGTGAAGGGTGTCCCTCCCTGTGGCAGGGGTTGGAACTGGTTGAGCTTTAAGGTCCCTTTCAACCAAACCCAGGCTCTGATTCTATGATTCACTGGTCCAGGAATCCTAAGGGCTTACCCAGGACCCCAGGCACACACAGGGATGCGTCCATCCATGCTACAAGCTGGCTGTAGTCAGCACCCCCACCCACAGCAGCCATCCCCAGCAAGATGTAGTGACATGGACAGTCTGCTGGGACATGGGACACAAGGCTTCTACATGTGCTGGGTGCCACGGGGATGGGCTCTATGAACAGCCAAGACACACAGAATCAAAACATGACATGGCTGACAGGCTCTAAGACGGAGACATTCGTGAGCAAAGCGGCCGGTGCGGGGACAGGGGATGAGGACAGCTCACGTGTCCCAACCTGTGCAGCAGCTGCCGCGACCTTGAGGCCTAGAAACCCACTCAGATGGTTCTCTCAGTGCCATCTAGCAAATAACAAATGATAACCAGGCTTAGTGCTCTGTGGCCACAGGAACCTGGCCCTTGCTGCCCACTGCCATCTTGCTGTTGCCTGGCAGAACTTGGGGCACGATGAGCCAGGATGCATGGGCTGGCAGCAACCAGCCCAGGACCCCCTTCTCCCATGGGCTCTGTTGGCACCAGGAGATTCCACTTGGGATAACGTGTGGGGAGAGAGCAGGGAGGAGCAGCAGGACACTTACCACACAGCATCAGGCTCTGCTTGGCTGCCTCCCGCACAGGCTCCTTGTCGGTTTGGCACAAGTAAACCAGCTGCTCGATGCTTTCCTTGGCCTGCAGGAGAAGGAACAAGGTGCTTGGTGTGGCTGGCAGCAGGTACACAACAGAGGGGAAGGCAGCACAGGGCGCTGCAGCCCCATGGTGGAGGAAAATCCTGGTCCTGTGCCTTCCCTCCTCACTTCCCTTCCCTGCTTGCTCCCTCAGCATATGTGGGGCAGCCCCACCAACTCTTATCGAGGGAGCTGGTGTGTCTGGAGCCACCAGCCACATGCAGTTCCTCATCCTCTGGAGGATGCAGCTCCGCTGCCTGTTCCCCGCATCACTCTCACCTTCAGGCAGCCCAGCGCTGCACAACCTGCCACACGCGTCTGCACCTCCTCGTCTTCCAGCTGCTCCAGGTAACACACAAGGGCCTGGGGGAGAACGTGGTGGTCAGTGCCACCACCCTGCAGAGCAAGGGGTCAGCACCCACATCCCACCTCATCCTTGGCTACCTCAGCACATACCCGTTGTCGGAAGCGGGGGTTCTCTGCCAGGCTCCGGAGCTGGGCTGACACGGCGCTCACCACTTTGCTGTTGCCCTCCACAATGAGCAGGCTCAGTGCTTTCAGTCCCTCCTTCTTGAGGCGGCCTTCAGGCATGCGCTTCAGGGCACGCAGCACCACGTCCTGGTCGTCTGAGTTGAGGTTCTGTGCCAGCATCGCTGTGGGGAACCATGGGCTGAGCCGAGGTGTGGGGAGCCTGGCTGCACTGCCCCTCTGCCACAGTTAACCCAGCTCTGGCACCCTGCACCCGTGCCTGGTAGAGCTAGCCCCACACAGGCTGCCAGTGCATGGGGACACCCAAGCCAAGGTGCTGCAGATCTACAGCAAGGACCTTGGGTGCTCAGGAAGGCAGCACAGGTGTTGGCTGTGTAGTGGATCAGAGAAACTTGTCCACCCCAAGGGAGGCAAAGCCTCTAGGGGATGCCCCAAGGCCACCATGGTGTTACTGCAGGGTGATCCTCTGTGGTGATTCTAAGCACCCCTTAGAATTATGGGATAGTTTAAGTTGGAAGGGACCTTCAAAGCTCATCTAGTCCAATCCCCCCGCAATGAGCAGGGACATCTCCAACAATCTCATACCAGGGTCTAGGGAGCATGGGAGGGCACCCACCTTCCTCTGCCAGCTCCATCATGTAGGTGTCGAGCACCAGGGCACCAAGAGACTCAAAGTGGCTCCAGTACTGGAAGATAGTGACCTGCTCACCCTGGGCACTGCCGGGCCGCCGGGGCAGCCGCCGATTCAGCACATCCTCCACCAGTTTCACACAAACTGCGGGAAAGGGCTGGGCTCAGGATGTGCAGCAGCCATGGCCACCCCTCTGCGGGGCTCCTGGCACTCATAGACCCTCACGCATGGTCACTGTATGGGGCTGGTAACTCCCCAAACACCTCTGTGCTCACCAGCATCAGCCAGGCCAGGGTGCCGCTCATTGATGGGTGCTGCGTACTGTGTGCTGAGCACCTGCAGGAACCGCTCCACAGAGCAGGAGTAGACGCTGGGGGCCTCCACACAGCAGTCCCACAGGGGCAGCACACCCTCCTTTCGCGTTGAGAACTGCACCACTGCAGGGACAGGCGCTGTTAAACACCCTGGGACACCACGCCACATGCAGCCCCAGTGCGGTCCCCTCGGCTGTGTGGCTGTACCTTCGGTGGCAGAGGCAGCTGCTCCCGCTCGCTCCTCCGTGAGCTGGCACACAATCTCCAGAACCTGCGCCTCCCGCAGCAGCCTGTCCAGGGCGTACATCTCCTGGCACCGCAGGGGACCAAAGGTGCCCAGTTTCTACAAGGCAAGCCAAAATGGGGACCTCAGGGACATAGCTCACCACATGCTGCAGAAAGACACCCCTCAAAGGGCGACTCAGAGCCCACCCCAGATCTTCCACCCCAGCATATCTGCCCCTGTCCTTACCAGCAGGAGGCGGTTGCAGTTGTTGAGGTGAAGCACTAGGGTCTTATCCAGGAACTCATTGCCAGTGCTCAGGGGGTCAGTGCTGGCCTCGGAGCCACTGCACATGCCGGTGTCGTCTGCGCCAGTCTCGCCAGCACTGTGTGCCCTGCTGCCGCGCTGTGGTCTGCCAGCCCTCCTGCAAGCCGGGGAGAGATGGAGGCAGATATCAGAATGGGAAACCTGGGCCTGGACATTCTCCAGAGGAATTCTGAAGGACCTACAGTATCACAGCATGAGGGCTGGGCAAACGAGCAGGTCACAGAGGTATAGGGCATGGGGGCTGCCTCGCAGCCCAGCACCCATGGAAAGATGCAGGGTGGCATTGTGCCACCAGAATCATAGAACCACAGACTGATTTGGGTTGGAAAGGACCGTAAGATCATCTAGTTCCACCCCCCTGCCATGATGTGGGGGATGCCTCACACTAGACCATACCATACAAGGCCCTGTACAACCTGGCCTTAAACACTGCCAGGGATAGAGTATTCACAGGCTCCTTAGGCAGCCTGTTCCAGTGCCTCAGCACCCTCACAGGGAAGAACTTCTTCCTTATATCCAACCTGAATCTCCCCTGTATCAGTTTAAACCCATTACCCCTTGTCCTACCACTACAGTTCCTAATGAAGAGGCCCTCCCCAGCATCCCTGTAGGCCCCCTTCAGATACTGGAAGGCTGCTATGAGGTCTCCACGCAGCCTTCTCTTCTCCAGGATGAACAGCCCCAACTTTCTCAGCCTGTCTTCATATGGGAGGTGCTCTAGAAGGGCCAGATCCTGTTGCTTCTCAACCTGGATTTGCCCTGAGCTGTGAAGGGATGGTCTAAATGTGCTTCGCCACTTTGGCAGAGCTGGGCATCCTCCATCCCAGATGCCCCAAGGCTGCATCCTGCCCTGTGCCACATCCCATGACCCTGCTGTGTACCTCTCATCTTGGAGAGGCTCTTCCTCAGAGCCCTCGGAGTCCTCAATGTCCGAGGTGTTGAGGAAACTGAAGCTCTCCAGTGCGTGCTCCACTGTCAGGCTGATGCTAGAGGCCCGGCTGAGGAAGACACCTTGCTTCTGCTGCAGAGGAAGCCATGGCGGGGTTAGATCCTGGCTCACCAGCCAGCCAGCCCCACCTTCCACATCCCCAGGCATTGCCATCAGGAATCATGGAATCACAGCCCAGTTTAGGTTGGAAGGGACCTTAATGCTCATCCAGTTCCAACCCCCTGCCACAGGAAGGGACAACTTCCACCAGACCAGGTTGCTCCAAGCTGCATCCAACCTGGCCTTGAACACTGCCAGGGATGGGGCAGCCACAGCTTCTCTGGGCAACCTGTGCCAGGGTCTCAGCACCCTCACAGGGAAGAACTTCTTCCTGATATCTCAGTCTCCCCTCTGTCAGGTTAATGCCATCCCGCCATGTCCTGTCACTACAGGCCCTTGTCCAAAGCCCCTCTGCAGCTTTCTGACAGCAAAATGGCCCCATCCCTGTTATCCCTTGGCACTGCCCTCAGAGGTGGCTCCATCGCCCTTGTCCCCAGACACTGCCAGTCCTGTCCCCACAGTCCCCAGGCACTGCCACCCAGGACAAGCTTGTTCGCCCCTTGCCCTCCTCACCAGCAGCATCTCCTCCAGGTGCTTGAGCTCCCGTTCAAGGGGATGCAACTCTGGGAACTGCCCCCGATAGTCATCCAGGGCCGAGCTCAGGAGGCTGATGGCCTCCTCCAGACCCGAATCCACCACCTTCCCCCGGGGCACCTCGGGGACACTGGCAGGCAGCGGTGTGGTGGTCACCAGGCTCTCATCCATAGACACTTGTGCTGGTGCCATGAGGATACCAGTGCTGCAGCTGCCCCGTGCTGGCACCTGGCTCTGCACTGGCTCGGCCTCGCTGGTGGTGGCCCATGCCACAGAGGCACGAGGCTTGGCCTCAGCACCCCTGTCATGTGCTGGTGCTGCCACTGCCACCGAGGCGCTGGGGACGGGCTCCATGTCCTGCTCGGCAGTCCCTGTGTCCTGCAGGCTGGGTCCAAGCTCCCAGGGGCTCTCTGCAGCCTTGGTCTCCACTGTAGTGTCCACGCTGGCCTCGCTGATGTGGCTCAGAGTCCGAGAGTAAGGCATGTGCCCGTTGGCCACCACTTCCTTCTTGCGGCTGCTTGGCTCCTCTGGCTGGCTCTCAGCAGCAGCAATGCTGGCCCCAGTGCCGGGCTCAGCCTCCTGCAGCTGCTGGGAGAAGGAGATCTCAATGGTGGGTGCTGAGGCCTGCAGCTCTGGCTGCACTATGGGCTTGTGCACAGCGTGGCGGGCACTGCCAGGCAGCTGCGGGCTGGAGGAGTCGTCTGAGGACTCGGAGGAGATGGACCAGGCCGTGCCATTCTCCAGATCCTCCTGGCGCCGCAGCATGTTCTGGGGAGGGGGAAAATGGTGTAAGGCAAGACCTTTCTGATCCTCCATCTGCCTTCCCTTCAACTGCAGGCACTCTGGCTCTGCCGGCATGGCAGGATGGCAGACCATGACTGCCTCGTCCAGCCCTGCATTTCACCCCACACCAGTGACGACTCCAGCTCCACACACCCAGCCACACACCCTATTGTGCCCCAGGGTGCCAGTGGCTTCTTGGCATGGTGAGCAGCTCCAGCATGGCCATGATGGGATGAAACACTTGGAGCCAAGGCCACTATCCACCATGGCTGCAAGGATGGCAACTGCTGCAGCACCAGCTCATGGGGGCAGCACTGGCATCACACCAATGTCATGCCAGTAATCACAGAATCATAGCATCAACTAGGTTGGAAAAGAGCTTTAAGATCATCAAGTCCACCATCACTGAACCAGTGCCATGCCAACGGCACGTTAGCATCACACAAGCACCATGACAGCATCATGGCGGTGCCACGCCAGCACTGTTCCACCAGCACCGTTACACCAGCACCACAGCACACGACGCCACCAGTGCAGGGACACAGACAAGCCTTCTACTCTCTAGTGCCTGGAGAGAGAAGCAGGGCCAGCCTGTGCAGCCCAGGCTCCCCTAACTTGGGGACTGTCTCCCTTGGGACAGCCAGAGCCCATCCTGGCAGGATCAGGTCTCTGGACATCAGTGACGGCTGGTGAGTAGGAGACAAGGAGCAGCTACAGCTACTGCAGGACAGGCACAGCGCTGGCTATGCTATGGGCTGGCTCCAGCCCTCACACTTACACGGCCCTGCTGCGGCCATCTCCCGAGCTCGGCTGAGGAGACGTCGCCACAGGGGCAGCTTTGAGACAGCTTCTCGAAGAGTGTCTCCCGAAAGATGTCCAGCAAGGACCAATCATGCTTGTTGGCTGCCCGCCCAGGGCTCTCAGGCTGACAGAAGAGGAGCTGTGAACACGGGAGGAGCAGGCACTGGTGCTGGGGTGCCCTGGCTGGATTGCTGGAGGAGCTGCCCACCCCTGTATTGCCCACTAGGACATCGCCTGGTCACATCCCTGCGCAGACCCCCCCATGGGCACCTCACTGAGCAGCCCTCAGCACTACACTTACGTAGAAAGCCTGTTCCCGCAGGGATGGAGTGTCAGGCGGGCTCTGGTTGTAGGTGGAGAACCTCTTGTTCACTGTGGAGGCCTTGTTGACGGTGCTGGCCGCTGAGGGCTGGTCATCCTTGTCGAAGGGGCTGGGGAGGAGATCAGGGAGGTGAGGGTTGTGTGCCACCCTTGGTGAGCCTGCTGTACGGCAAGTAGTCCTCCAGGACCCCATGAAGCCCACCTCTGATTTTCCATAATTGCAGCCCAGTTTTGGGATGGGAGAGAGCCCAGGGCAGGCCACCTCTTTTCATACCGTGCCAGGCAACCCAAAGCCTGCCATGTGCCACCAGCAATGCCTGCCGAGATACTCACTTCCAGGTCACCTCTAGGCTGAGTTTGAGGGTGCCCAAGTCATTGATATCCACAGCCACTACCTGGGGTAGAGCTGCAAAGAGGTCCTTGGTCTCACAGGACACATTGCCCACCACAACATGGTTGGCCAGGCTCTTTAGCTCTGTCACCTGGAGAATGGAAAAGAGGAAGAGACGAAGCCATGGGCTCTGTTTTATACATGCTGTTTGCATCCATGTGTTGTGCCAGGATTCACCAGCACCAGATGTCCCCCTCCCACCCCAGAGGGGCTGAGGTTGAGGTGAGGTCCAGGAGGGAAGCCCTGCAGGGCGACAGCTGGCCCACATCATCCTTGCTTCCTTCTGCACTGTACCTTGATGGAGAGGAACTCGGTGACAAGGGGCAAGAAAACCATTTCCTCGCTGTCCCACACCTGCTTGCTGTTCACCTCAATGCGGCCACGCAGCTTCCACCGCTGCCGTCCATACTTCATGAAGATCTGGGAGTGCAGGGGCATAAGAATGGGGGAGACACGTCACTGAGGTGATGGGTGATCTGTGTGTCCCCAGGCATGGTCAGAGAGCCATGCCACCCAGCAATGCCCTGCAATATGCCCTCCACACCAGCGCCCACCTATGCCCCCCAGGCATCTCAAAGACCACAGGGAAAGAGAAGAGCAGATCCCAACCCATATGGTCCCACCAACCTCATACTGGTCACCAGCACAAAGCCGGGCAAAGCCTGCCAGTCCTGCAAGAGAAGGTAGAGGGGGATGAGCAGGCAGCAGGCAGGCAGGCAGGCAGGCAGCAGGCCAGGACTGGAGTGGGACATGTTACCTTTCATCCGGACATGGAACTCTCCCAGCTGGCTCTCTAGCTCATTCTCCAACAGACACATGTTCTAGGGACAGAAGGATAGGCGGCATGCATCAGCAGCCACCCACTGGACCCAGCATCCTGCCAGCCCAGCCCAGTGCTGCCTTACCTCCGTGTACTCCTTGTAGCCCTTGCTGGCCTCAGCCAGGCTCTCGCGTGCTTCCCGGCTGCCCGGTGAGCCAGTGCTGTAGGCCTTGACCATGTTGTGGGCTCCATCACGGAGCCGACGTTGGATGCAATAAGCCTCGTAGAGCTCATCTATCTGCAAGGACAAGCCCAAGCTGTGGTGAAGGGCAGGGCAGGGGGGAAAGTATGGCCACCTCAGTGCTGCACTGAGGTGATCCTGGTCCCCAGCTCTCACCTTGCTAGCATGAAACTCCAGGCGACGCAGGAAGCGCTCGATTGACTTCACTTGCTGGAAAAGCAGAGAAGAGGGTGTGAGCAGCAGCACAACCCCTCCACAGAGGAGCTGCAGGTTGGGATGTGCGCTGCTGCCTGTGCTGTAGCTGGGACAGGTCCTGGCCTCCTGCCCTGCCTGAGAGGTGCAGGGTGGCAGTGGCGGTGAGCAAAGGCTGTGCTTGCACCAATGTGCTGCAGCATCCTCCAGCCTTCTCTACTCCAGAGAGACAAGCCCTCCTGCCCTGCCTGAGAGGTGCAGGGTGGCAGTGGTGGTGAGCAAAGGCTGTGCTTGCACCCATGTGCTGCAGCATCCTCCAGCCTTCTCTCCCCCAGGAGACAAGCCAGGCTCCAGGGTGCTCTTCTCCCATCTTCAGAGCTAACCCAGGCTCAGCACTCACCAGCAACAACTTCTGCTTGCAAGAAGCAGGTTACAAGCCCCTTGCCTGCCTCTGCTCCCTCCCTGCCCAGACCCACCCATGCCTACAGAGCCCCATCACATCCCACAGGCCACAGGGCAGTGCAAGCAGAGAGGGGCTGGCAGTAGCACATCCAGGCTGTTAGGATGGGGGAGACAAAGAGGAGGAGGTACTGATCCCTCTTACCTTATCCAGATCGTAGAGAAAGCCCTGGAGGAGAGAGGAGAGGGGTAAGATGCAGCACAAAGCCAGTTCTGCCCATCCAAGGAGATGCACCACATGGCACCCACCACCCATAGCATGTTCAGCACCCAGCCAGGGCTGGAGAGTGCATGATAGTAGGACAGCCCAACACCAGAGCCCAGACTGGCCCCTAACATCTCCACAGAAGTGACATAGATGGACCGTGAGCTGCCCTGGCTGTGTCCATCATCTGCCCAAAGCAGCACCCCCTATAAGGGTCTTCCCAAGCTACACTCACCAGGCGTGAATTCCTCTTGGACTCACGAATCTGGGTGCTGAGCTTCTCCAGTTCCAGCTGGTGCACCTCCAAGTAGGCTCTGGGGGCAACCACACCATGGGGTCATGCTGGGGCACCATGTTCAGGGCTCCTGTCACCCACTGCCCACACCAGCCCACCATGTCTGGCCCTTTATCCTCGCTCCGTGCTACAGCACTCAGGCAAGGGAGCCCGTGTGTCCCGCAACATGGGATGTGGTGGGATGTGGGACCCCACACAGCTCTGGGACTGCACCCAGAAGACCTGGCACATCCCTCCCTGGTGAGAGTAGAGAGCTGCCAGCCCCAAGTCACATGGCAGGCTGTCCCCATGCTCCTCAGGAGCTCCCTGCCTCCCACCACCCAGCCACGGGGAGCTGCAGCACTTACGTCAGGCCCTTCTTGAGAGCTTCGTACACCTCATCCAGGCGGTTGGGCTGAGGCACCTTGGGTGGTGGGGATTTGTGGGACATTGAGAACATCCTACTGACCCTGGAGCCAGTCTTGCGGGAGACAGTAGGGGTGAAAGGCGAGAGGTTCCTGAGGAGAGAGGCAGGCAAATGGGGGTGGCTGGGGTCGGCACACAGCACCAGGGTCCTCCTTGGTGCCCCAGCCTGCGGGGTACCACGTGTCGTGGTTTAGGCCATAAATCAGCCACGCAGTTTGTTCACTCACTTCCCCCTTTTTCTTCCCTCTGCTCCTGGA
>JAOEHY010044185.1:0-21513 GCA_025447955.1 Psilopsiagon aurifrons | reverse complement strand
GGGGGGGGGGAGTCGGTGGTGTTGGGTTTTTTATTGGGTTTGGTTTTGTTTATTTTGAGGTTTTTGGTTTGTTTTACCAATTCAAATTATTCCTCCTTTAGACTGACTTGGTTTGTCTTTTCTTAAAAATCTTGTTTCTTCCTCTTGAACTTAATACTTCAATTTTCTTAGGTATACAAGTGTGTTTGTTAACTAGTCCCTTGGCTCAAAGAAGACATGCAATCAGGAGAATTATGCAAGTCAGATGTGATGAACTTAATCTAACTACTGTAACTAAGGAGATGCCTTAAGAAAGGATTCTTTCTGAGGAAAAAGGGTTGCTCAACATCCATTTAAACTTCTAAAAGGACTCCTAGGTCTTATCAATGACTTTTGTGAATTTAGGGTATAACCACCATGGTGGAGTAACTCTTTGATTTCTGCATGATGTCTCTAGTGTGACTAGAAAAAACAAAGTCAGAAGAAAGTGTATTAGACATAAAGTGGGGATTTAGATTAGTCTATAGGAACATACTTAACCTTTCTGTGCAATTCTCTGCCTGTGTAATGGGGATAATGTATTTAACTACAGCACAAGAAGCCTGAGGATTAATCGGTTAATGAATTCCTAGTACCCTGAGCTTGAAAAGTGTGCTCTAAATGTTTTCCCATAGAAATTTCTCCACTACCTGAAAAGAGAGGAAGAAAAAAGCCAATTATTCACTGGTTTAAAGAATTGTGAGAATTCCATCAAGAGCACAGATAATTAAAATCATATTAATAGATTTTTAGGTCTTCGTTTTCCCCTTGAGGCCAGGTGTCCCTGATTTTTATCCCCCTTTTTTTTTTTTTCCCCTTCAAGCAATGTCCCTGACTCAGTTGTCAAAGACCAAGAAGCAGAAGTGCCCACCTAGCTTTGAACTTGATACCTGCAGCAGAGTTACAAGGTTTAATAAATGGGGTGGTTTTTGTTTTGGTCTTTTTTTCTCTTTTTCTTTTTTTTTTTTTTTTTTTTTTTTTAAGCTGAGCATAACAGTCCAAAAGATCATCTTCCCCCCGCCCTTCCCTCCCCTATTGTATTTTTAGGCTGTATGCACTCCTGCCTGTTTCTCTTCCTTAGTCCCAGCTGAAGATTTCAAGGTAGATGAGAGCTCTTATTTTGTTTCTCCCTTGTATTGCAGATAGGGGGAGGAGGTGGTTATTAGAGAGAAGCGCTCTCTCTCGCTCGCTCTCTCCGTCTCTCCCTCGCTGGCTGATAGCACTTATCTCTCGCGCGCTCTCCTTCTCCTAGGTGATCCATTTCTAGGCAACGTGCTGGCTGCTGTCGGAGCTGCCAGCTCTCTCCGCATCCCACCAGCAAAGCAAGCTCCAAAAGCAACCTGCAGACCATCATCTGTTCCTCTCCTCTGCCTCGCTCCGGTCACTCCTCCTCTTGCTCCTGCCCTGTCCAGCCACTACCTCCCGCGACAGAGACATCACGCTGGGCTTCCTTTGCAGATTGCTTTATTTTATTTTACTATTTTTCCGCTCTCTGGTTGCGGGGAACAATTTTTCTAAGCGAAGGGTGTGTGTGGGGGAAATCTCTGCATTACTATCTGCATTACCTTGAAGTTCACTTTGTTTTTTGGCCTCCGGGGGGGCTTTTCCTGCAGGAATCTGGCTGCTGGAAGCGGGATCGGCTGCTCTCCCGGTTGCCCGCTCCTCCCCCCTCGCTGAGGGCGAGCTCTTTGCTGCGGGCTCCTGGGGCTTCTCTGGGGTTTGTGTGTGTGCTTCTGTGTGCGTGTCTGCGCGCGTGTGTGTGTGTGAGCGGGTGCGTGGCGTGGGTTGGAAGTTGCTGTGTAGCAGCCGGGACCGAAAGGCTCCCTGGACCCGGCGGAAGGATGGGGATTGTCTGACCGGCAGCAGCGGCTGCTGCCCGCGGCAGCGCCCGGGCTGGATGGATTTGCTGCCTGCGCTCCCAGCAACTCCGGTGCTGCCCAGGAGCCCCTCCAAGTGAGGCAGGGGTTCGCCGAAGAGCGAGGCGCTTCCAGACCCTAGCTCGCTCCCTGGCTAGCCACGGCTCTGCGTCGGCCACCGGGATTTACACGCTCCTCCGGCGGCACCTAAAACTCTTGGGTTTCCTGCGCCGCGCTGTCTTCCGCGGTGGCACCGCTTGGCGAAGAGATCTGCTGTTACAAAGCCTGGACCTCCCGAGGAAATGGAAGTTTTCTCCCTCATCCTGGTCGTGTCCGTCTGTTGGACTCGAACCTGGAAAGCGGCGATTGCAGATTCAATCATTCATATCGGTAAGGGGGTGCTGCGACTGCTAGTGCTGCTGGACACTTTTACAGCTTTCCTTTGCAACCTTCCCTCTTGGCAGGCTTCCCCTTCCCTCCCCCGCAGCCCCAGCTCTCTTTTATCCCTTGCTTTTTTTCTGGTTGTTCTTCTTTTATAATTGCTTTCCACCAGGATCTTGGCAGTCCTCTTTTCCCCTATTGCTCTGTGCAAAGGTTTCTTGTCGGCGGGGTATGTGCGTGCTTTAGACCTTGAGGTTTTGCGCAGCTGTTGGTCTGGGGGGAGGGGGACAGAGCTCAAGCACTTCCTCTGTCCCTCCTGCAGCCCCTCAGCTCCAGCCTGCCTTCCTCCTCCTCCGGCTCGCCCTGGGGCGCGGGACACCCCAAACCTCTCTGTATTACAAAGCCTCCCCCTTGCCTTTCGTAATCCCCCATCCCGCCTTCCTCTGTTGCGACGGAACAGGTGGTTTGGCACCGCGAGCGCTTCCCCTCCCACAGGCGGACAGGGGCGGGGGGCTCCAGCCACCGCGCACCCCACTCCCGAGCCGCTATCCCGCCGGCCAGGTGGCTGCCTCCCGCAGCAGCGGCGCCAGGGAAGGGTAGCGGTCTACCCCTGCGCTGGCTGGTGCAGGGGAGGGGACAGCTGGGGTAATGCTATGTACAGCTCTGCCCGCGCTATCAGCCGGGCTTCCTCCCGCCTGCTGTCTCTTGTTTTCTCTCGCCATGATCCGGAGCCACCTCTGTCCCGGCAGCCCTCCTCCCCAGCGGGTGCATCCCCGGGAAGCGCTGGGCCCCGCCACCGGGTGGCGGTTTGTTTCCAAGACTGGCGACAGCGGGTCGCCCTCCTGCGCCGGCCGGGGATTCGCTGGGAGGGGAGGCAGAGGGGAGAGCTCTTCCCCCTCGTCCGCTCGCCCATCTGCAGGCACCGCACGCACGCGGAGCGGGAGCCTGGAAACGCCGGGAGGTGGTGGTGGTGGGGGCTGCCCCGGGGAAGGTGCATTTGAGGGCAAGGTCCCGTCAGCGTTTTGGGGAGGTCCCCGCGGAGGTGCCGGCCCCACTCTGGGGCAACTGCCGCTCCCCCCGGGGTTGGCTTTATAAATATGTCTGCCGCTGCCTGTCGTGGGGATGTGTAGCGGCTTTCTATGGAAGGGAAAGCGGGAAGAACGTTCGGAAAGCCCGGCAGCCAAGAGCTTTTCTGCAGGATACCGATATTTGGGTAGCGATGCTCCAGACCCTCGTGTAGCTTTCCCCCCGCCGTGTAGTGCAAGGGCTACCGCTCCCCTTAGGTACTGCAACTTTATAGAGGTCAGTCCTTAGGGCTTGTGTGCGACTGGAGCGTTAGCTGCTGTTCAGGGGAGGCAGTGCCTTATGCCCTCCTTTTAAAGGGAGAATGACTTATTTTAAAAAATTCTTCCCAGTTGTAGACTGTTCAGGCGACTCTCGGTTACGTCTTAAGATTTCTTTCTTAAGAGCTTGTATCACACAGCTCAGATACTAGGGTTTTCAGGAAAAATTAAACTGTAGCAGATAAGGAGTTTCTTTGCAATCGCTTGTTTCCCAGTCCCTGGCTCTGGGAGCGGTGCTGGGCAGACTCTATGCCTCAATACCGGCATCAGGGGAGGCGATGGCTTTTCTCTTTTCCTCTTAATGACAATTTTGTTTGCTTCACTTGTGCACCCGTCGTTCGTAAACATCGCTAATGTTTTCTATAATGCTGTTAGTGATTAAATGCATCAACACGGTAAATCCTTACAGAAAGGAAAATAAAATATCAAAGTAGTTGTTTCACCCGCAGTTAATTTGTCTTGAGAGACAATTAGTACCGTTGACAACGTGGTTACCTCTTTTTATAGTCTGGTTTATGTTGCCATGAAAATGGCAAACTGATAATTGTTGCATGGAACTTCACAGCTACTAAAATGAATACATGGAGAATAAATGACCTGAAATTGGAACTGTTTTAACCTTAAATGGGTAGACAGCTAAGCATTCTAACATGTACAGCTGCCAGATGAAAATGTGGCCCCTGGTAACACCACTGTATTTTGTGACCTGGCTGTTCTGACCCCTTCTTGTTTTCTTCCACTTGTACAGAGTAAACTTCTGTGTGAAATATTTTGATGCAAATAATAAACTGTATTTATGTGTAGGAGTTAGCAAAAGCAGTAGCAGGATACTCTGTGAACACATTAACTACAGGAGAAATCATAAAGCCACAGGAAAAAACTACAGTGCTATGTTCAGGGGAAAAGAAATACTACTAGAGGTAGTACTGATGCCTTAGGCAGTGAACAGAATAAATGCATTATCTTTTTCTCATTCTACAGTGCTGATATTCCAGTGGAAAATATTTTCTCATGTTTGGGAGGGGCAGATGGTTGTAAAAAAAACCCCTATGTTACCTGTGTGTATCGTTTTTCTGATAGCATGTGCTTTTCCAGTATAATGCACTATCTTGCCTACGTGGTGTTTGATGTGTTTCCTGTATCGAAGTATGTTATCAATCATCTCTTAGACAATGACAAAAAATGTTACTATTCAGTGAGTAGAGATTAGTGATGTGTTGATGGCAGTGGGAGGGGTATGGTGACTGGTATTTATCTATGATATGCTTGTTCATATTCCTGTCTTGTGAATGGTTACAGCTGCTGCTTTTGATCATTAAAGCAGGTCTGTGTGTATGGAAATGTGCACATTTAAAAATAAACATTTTCCTATAGCATATTTTGAACATTGGTAGGGCTGCTTATATAGGATGTATGTTTCTGCTATTATAAATAGGAACTGGCAGTTCAGAAAGACTACATTAGGCACTCTCATAAAAATGTTAAAATGAATCGACTCCTCTGTAATTTTCGTTACCCCTATACAAAAAAGGGGCAGGGTTATCATGTCAAAACTGTGCAATTCTGTATTATGCTGCTTCTCTCAGCCCATGCATTGATTGAGTAATTTCATCAGCTCCACATTACTTGATTGCTTAGAAGTTTCCTAATGATCTGTATGCTGTAGGAAGAATCTGAAAGTCGTGAGTGGAATGGCAATGATTTTGTGTTTTATGAGGCTATTCAAAAAGTCGCTCTGATTTATGTAGCTCAAAAGCTCCAAAGTCTCTAAGATTAGCCATGCTGCCTGATATTTTCTTCATACATCAGTCGTCCCACAATCCTCACTCCCTAAACAGGAGTTTAGAACAGTGCTTTAATTAAGCAGGAGTTGGGTGGCATTCCTTGTCAACTGCACAATTTGTACATGCTTTGTATCCTTTACAGCTGATGGTCTCATGCTTTTATGTTTCTTACTTTGTGCTCATTTTTTTCCTCTTGACACGCACATAGTAATATATCCATATTTGCATACGGATTTCCTATTGTGCCTATAGGAATGTATGCAAATATGTGTATCTTAGGTGCAGCAAAATCACCTAGGATAGCAGTCACACAGAACAGGTACAAGAGGTTTTGCTGAAAAAAATACACTAAAGTATTTTTAAAGGCTAATTCAGGCCTATGCAGTTGTATACTGCTCTTACCTTTTTTATTTTCAATGGTAAGCTCAGGCATATACTATATAGCTATATATACTATATATGCTTTTACATATATTTATATGCATTCTTTTAATAGATATTTTTATATATACACTATATTTTTTTCTGAGAGAGAAGACTAAATCTGCTCTTCGCTTGCACATCTCAGTTTTAGACTTTGGAGGCCTGGACTGCTTCATTGCTTGTGTTAGAAAAGTTTCCAGCATTACTGTGTCCTGAGTTTTTGCTTGTATTTCAAAGATCTTCGGTACCGTAATAATAAGATCAGGGTGGTTCCAACACGGGGTCTTACTTTTGTTGATATTGGTAGTGTGTTTAAAATGTCTTTTTTGTTTGTTTGTTGCTTTTTTTTTGCTTGTCAGGGAAAGGGATTCTTCTAGCTTGGTCATTTGAACATCCACATTTCTCCTTGTAAGCTGGTGTGCTACAGTGCTGTTTAGCTTGTGTTGTGCATTGGTGATAGGAATTTAATTTGCCATGTTATTGGTAAAGCCTCATTAGAAGATGTTGTAGTGTATGTCACCATGCATTACAGTATTCTTGCATACATTTTGTAAAGTACAGGACAAGCAAGCAAAACTGATTTTAAAAAACCCAAGTAACTATTGATATGTCTATAGATAGTGTCTACAGATGAGGATTCAGGGTTTTGCCTTCTGTGTTGTAGAACTTGTCAAGGTTATTCACTTGTTTTAAACATACAATGAAGACCTGGAATAGAGCAGCTGTGGCTTAGCAGCCAGTGGGTTTTGTTAGTTACTGTATTCTACCTAAATGCAAGACATACATGAAGTACTTGGTGTTTCTATATGCGCTATTTCTCAAACTCTCCCAGGTGCTTAAATTTGCAGTAGTATTTCAGGCCCTGTAACGTGTTTCAGTGCTAGTTATTCTGCAACTAGAGAGGGATAATTTTGCCTACCATAGATTACGGCTTGCTATCCTCCAAAGGCGTATTTGCCATTAGGTGTCACTGCTTTCTGGAGTGTTTCTTAGTGATCTCCAGGGCCTGATCCAGAGCCTGTCATGATCCAGGTGAGTCGCTTAGTTGACTTCAGAAGATTTCAAACTGAGCCTGTGGATTGCTGACTACGGCAGGTGGCTCCTTTTCATGTTCGTAAATAATTCTTAGTGTTATTTCAAGTTCTTTGTCCTTGATAAAGGCGGGGGGGAGGGCAGGGGAAGGCAACGATCCATTTTCAAGTGATGTCCTAACAAATGCCCAACATGGCATTCGCTGCTGCTGCTGTGTGCTTTCAGATGTGTACTTATGGTTGCACAGAGTCTTTATTCTCACAATGCCATCTTTGAAAAAACACACTGGAGAAAAATCTTTTTAAGACTGTGACTACATAAACCTACCAACTAAGGTTCATTTAACTTAATGAACAAAGGCATTAAGTATGGTTCTCTTCCACTCCCTGGCCTTGTAAAGCAAGTGGTATTGGCAGGAAATGACTTTTGTAAGCCATTAGGTTACTCCCTAGATATAGACTTGAATTTACATCATTTTCTTTCATTTGATATATACGTATCTATAATCTGCCATGACAGTCTGGTTTTTGCTGAAATTTATTAGGGGCTTTTGCCTTTTGAGGTTTGTATTTTTGCTCCTTCTCGCTGCTACTCCATTGCCTTTTTTATCTTCAGTATGCTAACAGTGATTTTAAAAATAGTTTATGTGAAAGAGTAATTCTCTTTTGCTATGTGTTTCTAGTTATTTTTTCTAATTACCTAAATTATATATAACAGCATATACTACCTACACACTCGCCAAACAGTTTGTGGTTTATATCATCAGTATTACACACAAACAATTACTCTTTGGATTAAGAACAACCAATGGGAAAAGGAAACAATGTTCATAAAATGATCTATAATTTGAGGAAATACACGAAAATAATCAAACTCTGAAACTAAATTATGATAAAAGATAGCTTAGTGTGTGCAAAATCTTGACTTCAGGTGATACACTTTAATGAAGCAAACTAGTATACCTTTCTGCATCTGCAAACTCAGATGTAACTTTTTTTTTTTAAATAAGATTTGAGTTACTCCAGAAGGAGTAATTTATTATCTGTGTTGGTGTCATTGGAAGAAAACTTTTGATTTCAGTGGCAGGCTTGGCATGTCTATGAGCACCGGAATGGCTCCACACCTGAATGGCCTTCCAGTTTAGTTCATGGCTCTGGTGCTGCTGACACTCATCTCTGAGAGCCCCAGATACACTCGTTTGTGTTATCTAGAAGTGCTAAGAGGCAGGCATGACAATCACAGTAAAGCCTAATGTGCAGTTTGCCAGCAAACTGTCATAGTGGGTAGGAACTGGGCATGAAAGCTCATGCTACTCTAGGGCATTTTGTATCCTAAACTGTCTGGCAGCGGGCTTCCTACTGGGCTTCTTGGGTAGAGATGCAATTCCTCTCCTGCTGTGATGTTACTTTATCTTCCTCCACAATCTGTTAGTCCGTTAGTAAGCAGGAGTTGACCTGTTGCTAGTAGTTACCAAAATGAGCTATATTGACCTTTTTCAGGGTACTGTTGACCATGGTTTCTTTGCTCATCCATGCTAGTAGACAATTAGAGATGGTGCAATACGAAGATGATGAAGCACGATACTCGGCATGTAACATGTGCTAAATGAATAACCGAGAAGTGCGCTGCTGTTCTAGCTAAACCATCCTTGACACCAGGTACGGATGACCTGGGCAAAATCTTCTGAGTGTGGTTCTTAGGTGGCTTGTGCATTTGAAGCAGCATGCAGAGAAGAGCAAGTGCTGTTGTCTGATGCTACAAAGTAGAATTTAATTGCGTATTCCTGATGTAATAATTTTAAAAGAGACTAACATGGAAGTGTTTAGAGGAAGAATGGATGAGGGAAACGTATCTTTCTTGCCTTATCTTTCTGTACTTCACTCTCTTCCCATGAGCACCAGTAGAGCATTTTCCTCTGCTGTTCTTCATTATAGGAGTCAGACTTTGGTTTCTGGGTATTGTTGGATGAGCAGTTGTGAAAGATGATGGAATAAGGGAACGAATCTCTTGTATCTGCAACCATTATAATTAATATTGGTTTATGTGACTTAGAGAATTGCAACTGATCTGTGTAACAGGGAAGACACAGGCTGATATTGAAGGTTAGTAGATAGAACTTACTGGTGTTTGGATGACAGTTATGAAACTTGGCAAGGGAACAGGCTTGAAATTGTGCAGTGCTGTAATTTTGTAAGGTTCAGAATTTATCCTAGTTTCAATGATAATATACTTAACTCAAAGGAGGAGGTATTTCGAATTTTGTACCACAAAGTGTAATTCAGCTGAAGTCTTGTTCCTGCTTTGGTCTGGGGTAACCACATCAGCTTTAGGAAGGACTACAGCATGAGCTCCAAGTGTTGCACTAAAAAAACACCCAAAAACCCAACACGTAAAAAGTGATGCTTACTTAGTGAGAAACAATAATCCATTAACTACAGCATTTCTCTGTAGCATTACAGTGGAAGAGGAGGTACAGGAACATATACTGTAGTTTTAGTCAACTGTAAATGGATGGATTTGTAAGTATGGTGTGAGATTTAAAGTAGATTTCCATTGCATACTTTAGTTGTGGAATGATATGGGATGAGGGTAGAAAAAGAGATAAAAGGAGAAAAGTTCTCTGAAAGTTTTTGCTGGGTTTATCTGACCAGCTATGCTCAAGAGGAAATTGAAAAAGGAAATTAGTAAAATGCGAAGAGGAGAGGAAAATATAATAGCAAAGGCAAGAGCCACTAGTTCTTTGTTTCTATTTCTCTGGGAGCTATGTAATGTTCCTCTAAGTGCTATGCTAGATGAAAAAGTTCTGAACCAGGAAGAGGAAAATGTGAAGATACAGAATTTAAATGAAGAATTATATATGTATTTTAACCTATTAGATAACACTCTGCGCTGAGATGCTAATTATTCCTAATTGTTATATTTGCTTTACTCATGAATAAAATATCACATATCTAATAAAATATGCAGTGAAAATCACTGTAAAATCCCTCTTGGAGTCTTTCATGCAGATTTAACGGATTTAATCTCTTATTTCTTCATTGCTTTTTAAATCATTAACTTTCTATAATCGGTTGGATTGCTAAGGCCAATATCCATTGAACCTAACCATAATTGCTTGTTTTGCAGCACCATTTTTTGTTAGACCAGCCATATCTTTCTCAGAGGCTTAAATTGAGTTGGTGATTTCATTATAATAATTCACCTGTGATAAATCAAAATCAAGTAACACCGCTCCGGTGCTGTGGAAAGTAGCTCTGGATGAGAACTCTAGAGAGCAGAGGATGACATAGCAGCAGACCTGAATATCAGGCCTGAACTTGGTGTCCTTTCTTTTAACATATATAAGTAGAATACTTTCACAAATGAGCAGTCTCTCAAATCTGCTTTAAATAGAGAAATGAAAATGTGCACAGAACAGTCCTCCCTGCCATGGGACTCCAGCTGAAATCCTGTGTTCAGGACCTAGACCTGATGACAGACAGTAACTTAATTTGGTTTTAAAGCATGCAGAAGCACAAGTCTGACTGTTTGACAGTTGAGCTTAGGCTTCTGAGCCATTGATATGTTTTGAGGATGGCAGTTGTCTTTCTGATGTGACAAGACTATTGCAGAGTTACCTCAGTGACAGCAGTGAGTACTAAAAGTGGTCTGGTAGTATGCCATCGGTTGAAAGCATGCCGTGGGGACATCTGCAGACCAAACACTACTAAGCAAGGATGCGACAACAGATGACATGGACTCCTCTCGTGGGGTGAAGAGAAGACACTTCACTGAAATCAGCTCAAGTTTTATACCCTTATTCTAGCCCCAGACAGCAATTTTCAGTTCCTTTTTTTCTATATCAAGCATTGATCACAAGGTTATGACGTTATTCTTTTTCTTAGCACAGGCTTATCTTATGTTAGACTTATGATTGCATTATTGCAAACACAGTGTATCTGTAATCACTTATTGCTAGCACAGCATCTTTTATTGTTAACACAGCTTCCGTTATTGCTAACACAACATCCACTATTGTTAACACAGCATCGATACATTTTATTCTTGTTTGTTGCCAATTCCTTCTCTTTATTCTTGGTTCCTGCTTTGCCAAGGCCTGTGTCCAACCATCTCTATGAAGTCCCAACTGCTGCTTGTGGCAGAGGCCAGACTGCAGCCATCTTCCACACAAGGATATTTCTTGATGTATAAACTTCGCACTTTTTTTTCAGTCTTTCTAATGTCCAGCTTAAATGTTTGAGAATGTTTTTAAACTGTTTTGGGTACTGGAGAGTTGTTAAATGGAAAAAGCCAGTGGAAAAGATCTGGCTCTCACTCAGAGAAGCCACTATAAAGTACAGCCAGTATATGGTACAGACTGTGCGTTAAATGGCAGGTGGAAGGCAATAGCTATAATTGGTAATATTAAAATACACATACTTCCCTCTTTCATTATTTTTATCCATTTCTTCCTCTCTTATATTCCAAGTTTATGGCAAGAAGTTGTGATGGTTGCTGTGTTCTATACTCTTTTTTTTTTTTTTTTCCAGTCAGAGAGAACAAAGTTAAACATACCATAACACAAATATCCATTATTTGGACAGGAAAGGCTGCTTTTTATTTCTCTGGAATTCCACTTATTTGATCTTTTTAGACAAATATACCTCAAAAGTTGGTTATCGCACTTAAGGCTAGTCTTTCTTCACTTCTCCCTTTTGTGAACGTATAGACCCAAGCAGTATTGCAGTATATCCACTAATATATTTGCCATAAAAATTTTTAAAATTTACTACTCAGGTACTACCTAAATTTCCAGGTCCATGCTACAGGTTAATACAAGCAGTGGGGTATGTATTAACGTATGCATATACAAAGTATAAACACATTTCTTTAGAAATCAGAGGGATTATTCTTTTTTGGAAATATTTCACTGGTTTTTTCTTTGATTTTGGATGACATTGGTTTGTGCCTTAAGTACCAGCACAGAGATTTGGGAGGCTTTTTACTTACAGGCAGGAAGTCATAACATGAATACAAGGAATGAAATGGCTCCCCACTGTGCTAGAAACTGCACAACTGTGGAACAAGAAGCTGGTTGTCAGAAGATTTGATGATGAAGTAATAGAGAGGGCTTGGATCTCTCTGACTCAGTTTGTACACCAGGAGATGAAGTTGCAAATACTTTTGTGTCTTCTGGGAGATAGATTCATTCATTCACATTTGTGTATAATCAGTCTGGGTATGAAAGACTGAAAGCATGCAGGTATGTCTACAGGGATGTCCTGAGAGGGCAGATGCCATACTTCCTGATTTGGGATATGTGATAATAAAAGTTACAGTGCTATGAGGTAAGAGATTTGATAGGAAATAAAGGCCAGCAGTGAGTGTGTAATCATTACCTGTGATCCTTTATTGCCAATAATATTGGTTAAATTGGCAAAATAAAAACAGTCATTATCTCATCAGCTGCTGACATATTAGTCACTCATTTTACTTAATACAGAAACTAATGCATGGTTACGCACATATATGCTTACTTTCTGTTTCTTTTGTTTGGACATATATTTCATAGTACAATTTTGGAAGACATGACATCTAGGTAGAAAGAAAAGAGCCCTTTGTGGGAGGTGGAACAATGTATGTTGCAAAATGCCTTACTTTATTTAAAAGAGATATTTAAATACACTCAGTGGTTCTGAATTCATCTACAGCCTTGTTAGCTAGCTTCATGGATTTACTGGAATGTTACTGAAATGCCATTGAAACAATGTAGAGAAACTATTTCCTGGAGTAGGCCTCCTGTTATGTAATAAGTTTGCATCTGGGAGATACATGAGAGGCACCCACCTGTTTGGAAAAACTTCTCTCATTTTTGCAAGTGCTGCAAAGGGTATACGGACTGTGAAATGGAATGGCTGTGAGGGGAGTGAGCAGGAGAAAAGCGCATCCTGCGTGCAATGGTTTTTTTAGACAGGGAAATGATCAGCTGCGCTTGGCGTCACCATCGCAGAGGGTGTTGTCTTAGGAATATCATTGATGCTGTGTCTAGGTGCAAAGACAGAAGTTTGCAGGTAAGGGATAGCATTATTGGCAGTTTCTCGGCAGCATAGAAGCTCTGGGAACAGGAGTACTGTGGAGAAGGTTCTGGTGGTACCTTCTACATGGGAGGTTTACACGGAGGTGAGTGGTTGTGGTTAGCAGTGGTGGGAGTTGATTGGGTGGTGAAAGGGGTGCAGGAAACATTTGGAGTGGACTAGCCCAATAGGTGGGCCAGGCTGACTTTGTAAAAGTGCAGCATTATTCTAGGGAATAGCATGCAATTTCACATTTATGTGGGCTGGAGGCTGGGCTTTCAACATTTGGGATAGGCTGTAAAGAGCAGTTATATATGTATGCATATGAGGAAAGTTAGGAAATCCAAAGATGTGAGGCACTGGAATGGCCAAAAATATTATAGACTAGAAAATCGGATTGTTTCTCCCCACCCAGCCTCTGCAGTTTTACTGTAAAGCATTTAATTTCTGTGGTAAACTTTTTTCTCTTTAGCTGATAATTGTGCCTGCTTACTTTGCAGAAAAGCAAGATCCATTTTATCTTTGTATTGTCTAGTACTGTTGTACGCAAACAATGAGTACTGAAGTATTATCTTCCATCCCTCTCCTCCCAGGATAGCTCTGAGCATACTGTACTTTCCTATGCCGTAGTATTTTCCCTCCAATTAAATAACCTTCCTTTGCTTCTTCTGTGCAGCAGTTTATTGCTGGTCTGTACTGCGCCTCTGTGTAAACTCAGCTTCTGTGGCTGGCGAGCGGGAGGAAAGGATGCACGCAACCACAGCTTCTGCTCCATTGACTTTTGACCTAATTTAGGAAGGAATGAGAGGGAAAATAATGCAGTGTGCGTCCAGATTCAAAGCCCGCTGTGCCTTTTGTGAAGTGAGGGAGAGCTCTAGCTTTCCCTCATCTGATCATTTGAAATAGCTGCATAGCTTGCACTGAAAGTTAGATCTCTCTTCAGTGAAGAGTTGTAGGTGGGTCTTATCTTATGCTTATCTTAACCCATGTTCTCATTTGGGCTGTTGAGGCTGAAGTCTGGTTTTCTGTCAACGTTGATCCTGTCCAACCCTCATTTAGTGCAGTAAAGGGGCAGCTACGGATTTGTATTTCCACTCAATGAGGTGCACTAAGAGTGGGAATAATACATTTTAGAATGTTTTTTTGAGATCAATGATCTTTAATAACAGGGCTGAATGATGTATGGGAGGAGGAGATAAATACATCCTCAGGGGAAGAAGGTAGATAAAGAGGAAAAAAGTCTCAGCTTAGTGCACCGCAAGATTGTGGAATAAATCCTGCAAACTGTGCTAAGATCCATGGAAAATAAGTCGGTGACTGGTGACAGACATCATGATTTCACTAACGGCAAATCATGGCTGACTAATTTGGCAGTCTTCTAATGGCAGGATGACAGCATTCGTGGATAAGGTAAGAGCAGCTGATGTCATCTACCAGTACTTGCGGAAGGCATTTGGCACTGTCCTGCACAACGTCCTTGTCTCTAAATTGGAGAGGCATGGATCTGATGGATGAACAACTCTTTGGATAAGGAATTGGCTGGATGGTTGCTCCTGAAGAATTGCAGTCAATGACTCCATGTGCAAGTGGAGACCAGTGATGAGTGTTGTTCTTCAGGGGTCGGTGTTGGGACTGTCACTGTTCAACATCTTTGTTGGCAACATAGACAGTTGGATTGAGTGTGTCCTCATGCCCTCAGCAAGTTTGCCAGTGACACCAAGCTGCATAGTGCAGTTGACACACTGGAGGGAAGGGATGTCACCCGGAGAGACCTTGACTGGCAGGAGAGGTGGGCCTGTGCCAACCTCAGGAAATTCAACAAGGCCCAGTCCAAGGTATGCCTGGGTTGGGAAAATTCCAAGTACAAATGCAAGCTGGGTAGAGAATGAATTGAGCACATACCTGAGAAGGACTTGGAGGTATTGTTTGAGAAGGTCAACATGGGCTGGCGGTGTCCACTCACAGCCCAGAAAGCCAACCGTATGCTGGAGTGCATCAAAAGGAGCATGACCAGAAAGGAGGTTCTCCCTCTCTACTCTGCTGTTGTGAGACCCCACCTGGAGTTTTGCATTCAGCTCTTGGGCCACCAACACAAGAGGGATGTGGACCTGTTAGAGCAAGTCCAGAGGGCCATGGAGATGATATGAGGGCTGGAACACCTTTCCTATGAAGACTGCCTGAGAGAGTTAGGATTGTTCAGCATAGAAAAGAGAAAGCTCCAGGGAGACCTTATAATTGTAACTAAAGGTGGCCTACAAGAGATCTGGAGAAGGACGACACTAGAAGGGCACAGAGTGACAGGGCTAAGGGTAATGGATTTAAACTGACAGAGTACAGATGTAGATTAAATATTAGGAAGCAGTTTTTTACTGTGAGGGTGGTGAGGCACTGGCACAGGTTGCCCAGAAAAGTTGTGGCTGCCCCATCTCTGGCAGTGTCCAAGGCCAGATTGGATGGGCTTTGAGCAACCTGGTCTAGTGCGAGGTGTCCCTGCCCCTGGCAGGGGAGTTGGAACTAGCTGGGCTTTAAGGTCCCTTCCAACCTGAACCATTTTGTGAATCTGTGGTAACGCTAGCATTTGGAAACTGCTGAAAATCATCTTCTGCAGGACTTAGAAATTAAAACCAGGCAAACAAGCAAACAGGCAAACAAAAAAAACCCCATAAAACGAACCCAATAAAAAGCCCAGGAAAACACAACAGGCAAGCAAAAAGCTGTTCAATCAAGTACTGGGGCACAGGGGTTTAAGGGGGGTTAGCTTTTTTTTTTTTTTTTTAGATGCATTTCTCCCCCATTTTTTTGTAAGACTGCCAAATGTCCCTGAGCTGGAATTAATTGGCTCTTTGTGTTGTGTCAAGTAAGCAATACAACTGTTTTCAGAAAATACTAGGTTTATAGACTCCCATCCAGAACATGAAAGGGAGAGAGAGGCTAACTTTGTACAACTAGCTTGAGGTAACAAATAGAATATTGAAATTACTGGTGTTGGTGCTTTGGAAGCTGTTAAAGTTGTCCTGTAACCCCTCTCCCTTCATTCTGCCTAATCCCCACTTTAGAACAAGAGTGTGCTGTTTCTTTCCCTCTCACCTCCAGGCATCTGAAATCAATAATCAAATACCTGCTACTTCAGAATAACCAGAGTCCAGATTTCTTGAAGCAGCTTGAGGACCAAGTGCCATAGAGAGATGTTTTTTTTTTTAGCATTGTGTTTGCAATGCAACAGGGGTTATGGGTTGTGGTTCATTTCATGAACTCCTCCTGACTGTTCTGGGTTTGAAGTTATTTTATAATTTTTAATAAAAAAGGCCACTTTTCATTATGGTTTGAAATCAGTGACCAGCAGCAGATGTAGATGTAAGCTTTGAAATGGCCCTTTTATGGAAGGGTTTGAGAAGCATGTGTTAGAACAGTTTCATTAAAATTCCAGAGTGTTAACTTTAATGTAATAATGCTCTGACAAAGTGCTACTACCATCTGCTAGTGAGAATTAGTACTATTTAAATATCACCATAATTCCCAGAACAAGTGAAGGAATCATGGTGTGGAGGAAAGTCTAACTCTAAAGAAGTTCGTCTCCAGCATCCTTGTAGGCCCCCTTCATATATTGGAAGGCTGCCATGAGGTCATCATCAAGATTCTGTTCTCCAGGCTGAATAGCCCCAACTTTCTCACCCTGTCTTCATACTGGGAGTGCTCCAGCCCCCTGATCATCCTCGTGGCCCTCCTCTGGACTTGTTCCAACAGTTCCATGTCTTTCTTATATTGAGAACATCAGAATTGAGCACAATACTCCAAGCGAGATCTCACGAGAGCAGAGTAGAGGGGCTGGGTCACCTCCTTCGACCTGCTGATCATGCTTTTTTTGATGCAGCTCAGGATATGGTTGGCTTTCTGGGCTACAAGTGCCATGGCACTTGGATGCTTGAGAGGGACTCTTCATCAGCGACAGGACAAGGGGTAATGGGTTCAGATTTATACAGGGGAAGTTCAAGTTAAATATAAGGAAGAAACCCTTTACTGTGAGAGTGGTGAGGCACTGGAACAGGTTGGTCAAGGAAGTGATAAATGCCCTATTCCTGTCGGTGTTCACGGCCTGGTTGGACAGAGCCTTGGGCAATATGGTCTAGTGTGAAGCATCCTTGCCCATGGAACTAGATGATCTTAAGGTCCTTTCCAACCCTAACTTTTCAATGATTCTATCTTGCACAATGTTTAAAGGAAAGAGCAAGGGGGGAAATCTAGTCATGCCAGACTACACATAGCTGTTGATTGCCTAGTTTAGGAAGGATTTTTTGAGATCCATATTAAAAGATGCATTTTATTGAAATTCTGGTTGAGGAAAAAAGGAAATGTGGCCAACCAGAACCATTTGGTGTATTTCTCTTTCCTCTCCTAAAAAGGATTCACTGAGTTTTATTTATTCACAGTCTTTCATGGTCTATAGCTAATATTCTTAACTAGCTCTGCAGAGAAGTAGATCATGTTTCTCATATGCCTTTAGCGTATAATTTTCGTCAGTATTTCCTGCTGGTATACATGTTGTGCGTGTGTACATTTGCTTATTGATACAATGGCTAGTGGTCCATGTAGCTAAGATACACTAAGACCAACTCTCCTGGATGATATGCCAGTTCTATCTTTTATTATTCTATTATTTTTCCATTCTGGAAGTGCAAGGGGAAATGATTGCCTATTTGAAGAGTCAGGTCTCTTTTACTTGTTACTTTAAGTGTAAAGATCTTCACCTCTTCCAAACTGCTCCTCAGGACTCTATGCTGTTTTCCTTGTTCTTCACATAGGCTGATCACTCAGAAAATTACTTGCTTGAAACTAGTCACTCTAGAGCCAGGGTGAATTAAAGATTTCTTGGCTGCCTGTTGCTCAATACCAGCAACTATGTTTTCTTGTACTATCACTGAGAGTTATTTTGGTTTATCTGATGTAAGAGAGGGCATACAGAGAGCCACCTTCTGTTGTGTTAGCAAGAATCTGTCTGAGGTATGGGGAACAGCGACTGTTTGTACTCTGAGAATAAGGTCTTATCTTAAGGGTGTTCTTGTCTTACTCTTGCTTTTTGCTTAGACAGGTTTTTGTTTCCTTTTATATCTGGTGTATACAGAGAAGTAAGAACAGATGGATTTTTCCACACATTTACAGTGAATAGTAGGCTGATGAAATAGAATTGGCCAGTCCACAGTCGTCAGTCAGTAAACCTACCCCTTTGAGGGATCTCCATTTATCATGACTGGGTACTGGGTAATCTCTGTCATGTCTGCATGGTGACCCTGCATGAGAACAAAGGTGTATTCCCACATCATTTTCCTTGCTTGTCTCCTCATACATAAACGTTTATCTTCCCTCATAAAAACTGGTTTAGTGTACTGACATATTCAAAGCATATATGAATATATATACTTCGTAAAGATGCAACTTGTCATAGGGCTAGGGTGGGCAATTTCCATCTTATGAATCCCTTATTTTTTGTAAGGACTCAGAGCTGTTTCCAGGAGCTATTTCTTTACTGATTTTTCTTATTCTCAGCACCTTGATGAAAAATGGAATGGATTTCACCAGGAGCAAGGGAAGGAAGCACTTGGTCTACTAGCACCAGAGAGTAAGGGGAAAGGGAAGGGAGGAAGTAGGTTGGTTGCAGCTCCTTAATGGAGTATGAAAATGGTGATATGCCGTACAGGGCATGTGTTAATTATCTGCTTCTTCCTTTAGAATCATTGGGTCTAAACACTTTTTTTTAAAACTGTGTGTGGGGCCTTAATGAGACAAAACTGAATGTGAGTTAGCCCAAGAATAGCCTCATGCAGTTTGCTGAGGAGACACTCATGGTAGCTAGGCCAGCCTGTAGCTTTGCATCAAGCTGCATTTTATACGGAGCAGGTGTAATGTTGCCCTCCTTTCATTACCTTCTTAATTAAATAAGTTAGGACATGCTCCTGGCCACCTCTGACTATTCTGCTTTGTGTATGCTACTGCCTACCTTTCTCATTCACAGCAAGCTTCTTTTATCTCATCACATCCCAGGTTTGCCCTCATACTTCTACCAGAGAAGTCACTTTGAGGGACAGATTACAGCTTTACTTGCATGCCAGTAGTTTCTTATGCTTATGAAATGCCAAGGAGTGAAGCCAAACAAGTGAAGAGTTTTTCTGGCTCTTGGCAGGTAGCTGTCACAAGCAGTTGTTAATCTCTGTCCCTGTGTCTTGGGCCAGTCCCTCCAGACTTAATTTGATACCTGCAGTGACATTTATCATCACATTATCTAAGTTGCAAACAGTACCTTTGGATCTGTAAGATAATGTGACTATGTGTTTGTGGATTGTCTTGTAAGTATATTTATGTTGGGATCTGTAAGGTGGGAAATGGAAAAGTTTCTGGGGCAAGAACTGTCACTGAAATTTGGAGGTGAATGGCAAGAGAAGCGAGTGTAGCATGTGTTCCCTGGTGCTATTCATCCAATAGTATTGCCTAGAATCATGTTGTGGTAGTAGCGCCTGAGATCATGGACCTGTTTTACGTGATATCTGTGTACGTAGTAGCAAGAAGTCCATGGTGAAGTTTCTGTAATCTTTTCTTCTTGTTTCTTGTCAGCTTCATTTGCTTCCTCTCATGCCTCAGGACAACAGCTATTGTATTCATGTTTCCAGAAAGGCAAAGGAAAGCTTCAGTAATACTTTTAGCCTGAAAATATTTGGGCAATGTTTTTGCTTCTGTTACCTCTTGCTTTTCCCCATCTGTGACAACAGATTACATTTTTTAGCACAGCATGGAGTATTTTGGCTTAAAAAATTAAGACCTTATTTAAATTGCTTTTTTATTGGTCTTCTCCTTGTAAAAAGAGGGTTTTCAGGTTCTTGCTGTTGTCTTTTCAATAGTATACTACAATGCCTTTAAATGGTACTGGTTTGGTTCCTAGGGCAAACTTGACTTAGAATAGTATCAAGTTCACTTTTTCTTGGCCTGTTCACTGTGCAGTCTGTATTAAACTGCTTTTATACACCATCAGAAGTGAAGAGCAGATAGGTAAGTTCAAGTTCTGTTTTTTCCTAAGCGATAATCAGAAATAGTACAACCAAGAAGCTTATGCAGTGGCACAACAAATGATTTTGCATGCATTTGTTTTTGTTATGCAAAACAATATTTCTGCCTTCAGCTGCTGACCACTAAGGCTGCTGACTCAATGCAGCCTTTAAATTTTCTCAGACTTTTTCAGACTCTATAAAGAGTTAAAAAAAATTGCTGTGGTCTCAATTCACCTTCTGAGCAACCCATAACATAGTGTGCATTTGAACATGTTGCTGAATTTGGATGGAACTATATTCCTGTATTATTTCTTTTTTAGGTAGTAGCTCCTACTGAAATGGTCATCAGGATAATGACTGCTGGCCATGCTGCTTTTTCTCATTTCTAACTGGAGTATGACAAAGGGGTTTTCAAAGTTGTCACTGACTGACACTTTTTCAAGAAGGGCATATAATTCATAGCTGACATTATTTTCACAGCCTCTGAGGGCTGTAACTGTGTGGCCACTAACAGTCTGATAGACATCGGTATGTGTGGATAGAGCCTTTTTCAGGAGATGTGATGGGGGGGGGGGAAAGGAAAGATTTCCCATGTCAGATGTTAGAAAAAGCTGCCAGAGCCATTTTAAAGAAAAAAAAAAAAATGGGCTATAACTCTCTTTTTACAGATGATTATTTTAGAGTAAAACATCATGTTCTCTGTTGTAGAACATTTGAAGAAATAGCATGTCTACCATTGGGCCTGAAATCTGTTCGCTGCCTTTTCAGACTCCCTCTTGCTTGACTTCTGAAGTCAGTATGAATCATTCCATTGGCTTTATTGGACTTTGAATCAGATTTCAGTGTTTATGTGATTCCTTCTTGTCCTTTTATCTTTCCTTTCTCCCTTCCATCCACTACTTCCTTTCCTTTTTTTATTTCAAAGTCATAAGTAGCTGCCAATACTTATAAGCAGCTTTTCACTAATGCATGTGGAGCATTTACACTTGTATGAATTGAGGGCGACTGATTAGGAAAATCTTAACGTTACCAGATTTAAATATAGGTGGAAATCCCAATGATATATTCCTGTTACTGTCTTAATCTTCTGTATTATTTTATTTTTGTCATGAGCTAAAAACCTTATGCAGAGGCTAGTTAGTTTTCAGTGGGCTTAATGGTTTTCTGAAGCATTGTTGTTGTTTAAGCCCAGCTGGCAACTCAGAACCACATGGCCGCTCACTCGCTCCTCTCCTTTCTCCCTGCTTTCCTGGAGGGATGAGAAGGAGAATCAAAAGAATGCAACTCCAACGGGTTGAGATAATAACAGCCCAGAAACTAAGGTATAACACAAACCACTGCTGCTACCAACAGTAATAATAATGGAAATAAGGGAAGAGGGTACAACCACTCACCACCCGCTAACCAATACCCAGTCCGACCCAAGCAATGATCTAGCCCTCCGGGTAACTGCCCCCAGTTTATATACTGGGCATGATGTGTTGTGGTATGGAATACCTCTTTGGCTAGTTTGGTCAGGTATCCTGTCTCTGCTTCCTCCCGGCTTCCCCTCCTCCCTGGCAGAGCATGAGACTCAGAAAGTTCTTGGT